>CAKAOH010029357.1:0-49827 GCA_916701665.1 Sebastiscus tertius | reverse complement strand
GATGGTTTGTGTTGCTCCAGCAGCAGCAGCAGCAGCAGCAGGCTGTGCGTCCACATGGCAGGCAGACTGTAGTACAGCCCCCTCTCTCTATACGACATCAATATATAATAAAATATAAAGATGTGAAAAATCTTAAAGCCACAGGAAATGGTTAACTGTGTTTTTAGCCTCGTAGCTCCTCCTCGTAGTGAGAGCACAAGATAAAATGCAGGGAATAATGCAGGGATTAGGCTCATAATCAATCAAATAGATTAGAAGCAGTGACAACAGTGCAGGCAGCCGTTACCACATAGGGTCCGCAGTCAGTCCGCAGGAAGTGTTGAGTGTTTTGGCTGTGATTGGCTACAGAAGGGGGTCTGCAGGAGAGCAGCAGCACTGCAGTCAGTCCTACATCGTAAATCATGCTCCCTGCTCCTTTAGATTGGTTTAAATCGAGCTTCTCTTTTGGGCCTTGACTGGGTCCCTGGGCTTATTAGAGCCTCACGCTGAGAGAATAACCAAGCTTGCTATTCATCAGATAGGCCTTAAAAAAGAAAGCCGGGCCAGGGCCCATTCATTTGGATCATCCATTTAGGTGCATCTCCTTACACAACACGCTAGCATCTTATAAAACAGTACACATTTGCAGCACTGCACGCTGGTTTGATACTGGAAAATCACCATTTCATTTCGAGGAAGAAACTTGTTGGATTTGCTTTAGATTTGCTGGTAAACATCATCCAAACTGTCACACGACAAGTCAAAGATCTGGTCTGTATTTCACACACAGATGTAGCCTTACACAACCTCAACGCAAAACATTACAGCTTTATTTCAGCTCCATGTTAAGACTTAGTTGTGTATTTTTTACTCTACAAAAGAAAAGCACGTAATCAATGAAAACTCCAACATAAACTGAAATTTGTGGGCAAACAATTACCAAGCTAATAACAGCAGACAGACCCCAGCAAGAAAAATGGTAGCAAGCAATTACTGCTTACACTACACCTACGCGCATTCGCTGTGAAGTGCGAGTAACAACAAAAGATCGAGGCAGAACACAGAAGCTTAGAGGAATGCAACTATCTGCACTGTGAATAGCATGGACATTAAACCTCCACAAGCCCCGGCTTAAAAGAGATGGTATTCAAACCCAATCCTATTTGAATAGCTGCTGTTTTTTCAGATCAATACAGATGGTGCTCTCAACAAATCCAATGGCCACATAAAGACACAGTGGGGGGCTCTTCTACTCTGGGCATTTCTTGAAAATGGTATTGGAGAGGCACATTAGCCTGTCCTAGCTGTTGATGATAGCTCCACACAGCTCAGAGATTACTCTCTCAAACCACTGAGACCATTATCTATCATGTCACACAGCCATTTTACATCTGATTACCCTACCACTCTGCCGCTTTTTTTGTAATTCGTTATAATTTCAGACCATGTGGTGGTGGTGGGATGTAGGCCGATACATTAAGCCATAAAGCTCGACAGAGTTTGACGGTAATGTGGAAAATTGCGGGGGGGTTTTATCGGTAGTGAAATCCAATAGCCTTAGATATGTGATTGCTTATCATGTAGATGCAGCCACTTGCTTATCTGGGTGTGGAGGCCTTGTACATAAACACTGGCAGCGGTGGTGGCTTCAGCCTGATTCTGCCCAGTCAGCAAAGCCCAGAGGACTACACCATCACACCGTGGTGCTCTGCAGAGAGTCTCAGCAATATTCAGAGAGGAGGAGACTCAGAGAACAAAAGAGATGACGTTGGTCAGAAGTGTCCATACACCTATTTGCATGTGCTGACTCAACTGGCCCTTCGCTAAGCCCCACCTCCCCGCTGCTACTCCGTCAAGCCATCAGAGTTACCGTAGAGCCACACTGTCACTAACTGCACTCCCTGCATACATATTATCTATTTTTTGGAAAAACAAAAAAGCAATTTCAGTGAAGAAGTAGACAGAACTATGACACACTTTGCATTTGAAGGAATACATCCAGGATGTCAAACTGATTCAGCAACAAAAACAGGTTAAAAAGATAAAGACAGAAGACAATGAAATTAAGGAACAACACTGTTCCTGTAAAGTAGTGCATTTCCTTCAACCTCTCCGGGTAATAAAGTATCACTATTACACAACATTTAACCACAACTAGCTCCAAATCCACAAAACCAGCCTGATAATGAAGGAAATCAGAAACAGTTGCATTAGACCTTATGGAGCAGAGTCGTATACATCAGACCGGCAAATACGGGTACTAAAAAAATCATAGCCACGCCCCCTTTTGGGGGAAAGAAAACCGAAGATCCCATAGATATTAATGCAATTTGACGCATGTTTGGATTGTAATGTTGACAAGTTGCTACGCATTCACGTCTTGTTATACATACGATTGTTTTATACACATGTCTAATAATTATTTTGCAACCTTGCCTGATCCTGAGCGTTCATGATACCTTAATATCGTAACATATCTTCCCCCGTCCGACACAGTGGCCAGATATTGCTTATCCAGACATCTATACATGTCTGATTGAATCACGTTAGGCTAAGTTTTGTCTGTAAATAACCAGCCCCTAACCCAACTGTTTGATCTACAGGCTGAGATTTAGTTGGAGACGACAGTCTGATGCTGCTATAGTGTTAACGTATGACTGTATTAGCCTCGGTTAACCTGCAACACAACAGCTTTTCGTCATTTTCTCTCCTGTGACAGGTGAATTTCTTTCCCCCAAAAAGGGAGCACAGCCTCTGCGATGATGCCAGGCTGGTCTGGTCTATAGCTTGGAGCAATAAAGCCCCTCAATTATATATTTGTTAGGACATGACAGGGGAACAAATCGGAGATCAGCGTTTTTTTATTTATTGATCGTGCAACCAACTACACAGCAACTCTTCGGCACGGTGTTATTACTTTTAGCGGTTTGTTTAAAGTAGAAGTTTGGTGTAACTACGTCAGTCATCAGTGTAACTACTGCCTGTCAATCTCTCTACTCGTCGGTCTGTCTCCCTGCCTGTAATTATAAAATCTGTTGTATCGACTTACTTGTTTCCACCTTGATGAACTCTATTGTGTACTGTATTGTATTTACTGTCCAGTTCAGATTATAAATAAATACCCAGGAGTGCTCATCACCACATAGTACAGCACATCATATAGAACTGCCCCCAATAAACCCTCCCGATCAAATCCACTGATGACTAATCTTGACATGATTTTAACAACCACACACTATCTGGTGAGATATTGCGCTGAATAAACCTGTTTTTTAAAGCGTGAGGGCCTATTGATGCAGCTCCCATTGATTTTTCCTGTCTATTTATTTCTCCCTCATGCAGAGTCTCCTCCAGCCCGAACCTGCGCCGGCTGATAAACACAAGCCGTCGATGCAGAGTGAGGTGTTGGGATTAGACAGGAACATCCTTCAAAAAGGTCCCTGTCTCGTTCACAGGGGAAGGGTCAACGGGAGCGCCGGGGACGGCCAGAGCTCGCCCTGAATGTGAGCCGAGGTGACAGGTGAGGAGTGGCAGGCGATAAGCCCACCCGGGGAAGGGCGACCGTGCCGCTGTGTTGTCAGAGATAATGAGTTCAAAGGCAGGCCAAAGGTCAAACAAGAGACATGCGTGTGCGTGGATGCAGTGCTAATCACAGTCACAACACGACACGGTACACAGAATGGAAACAGCAAGATTAACAGAGCTCTACACAACAGAAAGGTCTCTTAAATGCAAATAAAAACACACAAAATGCATGTACTGTAATCACACAAAGAGCATGATCATGCACACTTTTACCAATGACATTTTACAGCAGGTGAATTATGTAAGGAATTAAAAATAAAACAGCTTTCAGCACTAAGTTGATAACTTGTTTCCACTAGCAAGTGTAATGTGTGATTGAAATGTTTTCAATTCAGCTGATAAACATCTTTATACAGTTAGCAACATTGCAGCACAGATATGGCTGGATAACTGATTGCAACCTTTTTAATCACTCAATGCTGCAGGAATGAGTCCTAAAACCAGGAAATGAGTTAGCATTTTAGCCCTTCCGGTTCCCTCGTCTGGAAGTCAATGGGTTTTTGAATGTTTTTTTTATTAGATGCTTGAAATGTCTGTGGTTAACACAAGCTTAAGAGATTTTAATGTTTTGTTCTACAAACAAAAATATGTCAATAAATATCAGACGTGAATTTTGAAGCTTGTTAGAAACCACCTCATTTAAGACACGTAGTCTTAAAAAAGGCGTTTGCTAATAAGTGGCTAAATGAGACTACTACACGTCATCACGCCGACTTGTCCGCCTTTACAGCCTCGTTGTGTTTACTCGCGCTCATGTGACCGTGGTGTAGTTCGTTTATAGCCTAATGTTAGCTTTTTACTTCTGGCGATTGCATTTATGCTTCAAAAATCATAAAAGCGGTGTTCATTTATTGTAAACGTGTGTTTGCCACAGAGCTTATTTTGTGCATTAATCCAAAAAATAATGGCAAAATCCCATTGTTTTATTGTCGAGGGAACCCCTGCTAACTTCTAACTTCCGAGTTGGCCTACAAAAATACGTCATCCCTGGAGCTCTCTATATACAGAACGATTTCAGCCCTTTAAAGGTACAGTGTGTAGCATCGATGAAGTGAGGAGATTGCAACCAACTGAAGCCTCTCCTGTGTGCCAAGCGCGTTGGAGAAAAAGAGCGGCGGCGGCAAGTCACGTTATCGACTCCAGCCCAAGAAAGAAAAGTTAACAGTGTTTGGTTTGTCCGTTCTGGGCTACTGTAGAAACATGGCGGTGCAACATGGCGGACTGAAGAGGACCCGCTCCCTATGTAGAGATAAACGGCTCATTCTAAAGTAACAAAAACGCAATGATTCTTATTATCAGGTGATTATACACTAAAGAAAACATTTCTACCAATAGATCTACCTAATATTTACACACTGGTCCTTTAATATAAATCTAAAAGTCATGAAAAGCTGCACTTATTCTTTTCAGGCCATTCATGTGTGCAGGGAGTCAGCTGGCACAGCTGAACAAATACTCTCAGGCACGTGCTCTATGGGCCCAAATATGTGGAAGCCTGAGGAGCATTTCTTGACGCATTCATTGGAGTGAATGGGAACACGGAATCCAGTCCTGCTAATGCAACCATGGAGAATCCGTCATGGACATCCGTCCCATTAAGCTGATGTAACTGAGCTGATGTAACTGGCCATCCTTAAAGGCCACTCCACAGCGCGTTGCCTTAAATAACGCTGCCGATACTGTAATTCTCCTGTTCATAATGTATTCATCCTGCTCCAGCCTCTACTTTACTTTATTCCACACAGCTCCAGGATGGCGCTCATCTCTTTAGTCATCACAATCGCAAAAATGAGTTTGCGCTTGTGCCCAGAGTGAGTAGAGTATATTGTGTTTCAAAGAGAGCTTTTACAGACATCAGAGCAGGGGTTTAATGCAGTACTGTATGCCAATCTGCTGGTGTTTTTCAATTAAAGGACGTGGTATAGGCAGTGGGGCTGCCTGGTTGACAGACCAGTAATTATAGGTGCTTCATTTGAGCTATCACTCTCAGGTAATGGCAGACCTGTCACACTCACAGCTCTGATGATATGCATTCATCTCCACAACTGTCTGGACGCTCCAACTGCACAGAGCTCAGCACACACACACACAACTTTGCAAGCATCACAATGCAGCTGAACTATAATGTACGGCAAAAGCCGCTTGAAGCTCCTGGAGACTCCGAATGTGACAAATCCATTTGTGTGTGTGTGCCAATTATCATCACACATCTGGACCGTACAGTTTGCAGTTAGTGACAGATGTCGAATTTCTCTGTGGATCTTTTCCTCTAAACTTGATTTACACAGATGTGTTACACTTTCTCTAAAATGTTTGAAATTAACCATGAAGATCGTTAACACCCAACATGCACAGTGTCAGAAAAAGATGGGAACCAGATGTTTCCTTCCATATCTATCACCGTGCTGCGAAATAAACAGGTCGTATGAATTATGATCACCATCTTACTAGGCTTGCCGCGGTAGTCGGTGTTACAGGTGTTACACGCTGTTCGGGCATACACCAAATACATCTCTTGCCCACTGACCCCACCGTTGTTTTGCTTTTTCTCTTACAGAAAAAAAAAAACATTTAGTTCACTTTGGCGTATCAGCGGCATTTTACCAATACATAGATGGACGATGGACGCTACAATCTGAAAGTGAAAGCGTCTGGTCCATATGGAGTCTCAGTAAAGAGAAGCAGGAGTCATATTTAACACACACGGGATGAGAAAGAGTTGACAGACGAGGCGATGGCGGAGGACTTGGTGTAAAAGCAAAAAGCAAAATCGCCTATTTGGCAATACTTCAGATTTAAACCCAGTGCTATAAGGGAACCATAACGTTAATGAGGTAACCAGCACAGTGGCACCGGGTGGAAACGTGCAGTCTCGCATCAAAGTAAGCGCTCTACATATATTGAGCTCCGTCTTTTCTTGTAAAATGTCCGGTGTAATCGGTTATACCAGTGTTGTCACAAGTTTTATTAACTGATGGTAAAATTTCCTCACTGTCACATCCCTACATCTTACCGTAGACTGCAGCACAAATATACTCTACTGGTTGAGTGTGAATTTCTGCCACAGCACAAAATCATTCAAAAGAGGAAAAAGCCGTTTCCACTGTTTAAGTGGTCCCAGCTTTTATGGGGTTATTCAGACAACAGTTTACATGTTGGGGTGGGTAATTGAGCCTTTGTTGAGTAACTGGAACAGAACAGAATAATGCATCCTCCACTACAGTGTAGTAGCTCAAGCTGTGAGATGTGAATGGCACAAATACTGGATGTTGAACATGTGGTTTGATGGAAAAAAAAGAAAGAAAAAACAGTATTTTGGAAACACATCAAGATAGCAGACAGCAGACGTTTTGTTTTTTTCCCCCTCAGCAAAATGAGTTCAGCAGAATGTGATGAATTCAGCATAAGATGGATGTCGCCTCAGAACGAAGACTCCTCTGCTCCGCTCCGCTTTGTTTTTCTTGAGCTGCACAGCCAATATTCTAGCACCGCACAACTCTCTAACCCTAAGAATCAAAAAAGGAGGGGAAAGAAAGGGGGGGGAGTTTGAAAAATGAAAAATCTGCGAGAGTCGGAGATGCTTGTCCCAGCAGAATCAGAGGCACTTTAACGCATCAAACAGAAGAGGTGATTCTCCCAGCCGGGCAATTTGAGAACAATCAGTGCGAATTGTCGAGGTGCTCCTTCTAGCAAGACAGAGGCGATGTTACCATTGTTCATGTCAGCGGCACTAAACTTTATACTGTTGAGGTCTCCTAGGAGGGAGGGGAGGGGAGGAAGTGAATGCATAGTGGCCTGATATATATAAAGTATGATGGAGAACAGGTGGAGAGCGGTGAAAAAGGTAGGCTAACCCCCCTCCCCCTCTCCATATTAAGCTTCTCACATTTAAACTGAGCACAGAGCTTTCGGTCGATTGCCTCAATGATCTCCTCTGTTGCTCGTGTTCTCAGCTCCTCTCAACGCCTCAGTTTCCACAGGCCTCCCCTCAAGTAATCCATCACGATCAATCGGGTCACAAATAGCTATCTGACGTCACACACCGAAGCTAATAAGCTGCATTCAGCCACTTGTATAATACACCGAGGCTCCGCATTTAGCAGCACAGTTTTTCAAAGATTTATATTCGCATCATCAAAGTGTTCTATAATACCAAATGTACTGTTTTATTACAACCGAAGAGCTCATTTCCCGCATCAAGTAGACCCTGAACTCATCACATGACTGGAAAGAGAGGCCAAGGCCATGGGGAGTCGACGGAGAGGAAGCTTTCACTATCTCCCAATACCTCATTTTGTACACTGACCAGGGCATTAGAAGCTGTCAGACTGAGTTTAACTTGGGCAGGTATCCATTCACGCAGCACAGGATACTTCATTTCATCCATGAGTGAAGGGGCACCAGCAGAAAAAAATACCCTCCTGGCAGAGAGGTTGTGAGCTGGGGGGGATGGCGCTCTGAGCGTGTGTGTGTGTGTGTGTGTGTGTGTGTGTGCATATGAGTGTGTAGGTGGGTTTTTTTCCGTCAAAAGAGAGCCTGCAGGTTGAGGTTGGAGGTTAGCGGCTGGTCTTTGAGTCTTTGGATTCAGCTGTGGACCGGTGAGCTAAATGAGAAAGTAAAGCCTGAGGCTGGCCTGCAGACGTGATTGCATGTATGTACAGTATACTGTATATGGAAAACCAGTCTACATAACTCCTCATGGAGCTCTGATCCCTGATTATGTCTCCCTGAGAATCCCTCTCCTTCTGAACACTCTTAAGTGCGAAAAAGGCTTCAGTAAGTAGGATTATATAACGAAGCAAGAAAAAAAAAACACTCCATTCACTAAATTTAAAACCTGCCTCGTTTAAGGGCCTCAATTATAAATGTTATGCGACTGCTGGGTAATCAAGATGAAAGACGGTATAAAAAATACATTATTGCAGCAGTACACGTCCGGATTTAACCAGTACCGAAAATCCCATCTATACCTGCAATATGAAATTTCCTTTTGAACAAATCAGGCTACAATTAGGGCTGTCAAAGTGAAGGCGTTAAGTAAGGGATAATGTACAGCGAGCCGGTCATCGTTGTGAAATAAACCCCAACTGGTCCTGCATCGTCCTGAAGGGGTTTATTTCACAACAGTGAGCCGCTAGCTGTACTTTATCCCGCTTATTACACGGCTACTTACCTAAGAAATCGATTATTTGACACAAAAACAGTCCAATATCAGAACAGCGTCTACTATAAAGTAGTAACAGACCATAGAACGCTGTGATTGACCAATCAGAATCAAGAATTCAATAAAGCTGTGTAGTAATAACGCATGAACCCAAATTCATTTTAACGCCACTAATCTTTGATGCCTTAATGCAATTTGCGAATTGTAGGTTGTAGCGGGCTCTGTTTTGAAGCCATAGTGAAGATACTGGTATTATATTAAACTATAAAACCTAAGGAATCCATTGGTACCAACCATGTCATACTAGCTCGTCGTGAAGAAGGCTAAATAACGCTCCAAACTTGAGCTAAATTTAGGAAAAAGGAAAAACTGGTATGGCCATTTGGGTTCTCTGGGTACCCACGAGTCTCCCCTTTACAGACATGCCCACTTTATGATAATCACATGCAGTTTGGGGCAAGTCATAGTCAAGTCAGCACACTGACACACTGACAGCTGTTGTTGCCTGTTGGGCTGCAGTTTGTCATGTTATGATTTGAGCATATTGTTTATGCTAAATGCAGTACCTGTGAGGGTTTATGGACAATATCTGTCATTGTTTTGTGTTGGTAATTGATTTCCAATAATAAATATATACATGCATTTGCATAAATCAGCATATTTGTCCACTCTCATGTTGATAAGAGTATTAAATACTTGAAAAATCTCCCTTTAAAAGGTCTATTTTGAACAAAAAATTTGTTATTAATTCGTAATTAACCGTGATCAACTATGGACACTCATGTGATAAATCACGACTAAATATTTGAATCGATTGACAGCCCTAATTACAATGAACAGAAGCAGACTGAGCTGATAGATTCTATATGTGTAAACCCTTGGTAATTGTAAGGTAATATTGTCAGAAGATATTATTTATAACTTGAGTTATAGTTTAGTCAGAGGACCATGTGTGAATAAATGTTTCTCTAAAATCTATAATGGCGACCTTCAACTCTCAGAAAATAGAACAGGGTGATAATTATATGAAACTAATTAGAAAGGAAATTCACAGATATTAAGTTGGCTGCGATTTTATCTGCAATTAAATGTGTTAACAACACTCTTCGGAACATCCTCACGGGTTTTCCACGACAGTGCCTCGAATAACACTATTGAAACAGCAGCTCATTATAAGTTTGATCTATATCATTAAGAGACGTATATTTTCTTTTTGAGAACATTATACAGATACAGGGCACACAGTCACGCACGAGAGTTCACAAGATTTGGTTGTCACTTGAGGTTTATGTACAGTAAACCTTCATTTATAACGGTCATAATAGTAATACAAAAAGCATGTAAACATAAACATGTATGGCGAGATTTCTCACAGCTACTCCCACTCCCGCATTTACAGTTTCACATCTAAAATAAGCAGTCAGGAAACAACAGAGACAAAGGCTGCTTGGTTTACCCCGTTCCTCCTTTTGGATCGACTGATCACTCCGGCTACACAATTTATATTTAAATTCTATCAATGCTGCTCGGTCTCCTTTTAGAGTTTGCATCGGATATGAAGCTGCAGGTCCAACTGTGAACAGCTACCGTTAAGAAGTTTATTGTTGTAGGATATTCCAGGACAGTCTAAAGTGAAAGACTGAATGTCAGTATTTGCTGTGTAACATGTGGTATCAGGTGAATTACTGATGTGTTGCTTTATTCTCTGGTTGACTCGAGCCCTGCTGCATTGTTAAGTGAGCTGCAGCCTGCGTGAAAATGTGTTTTGTTGCATACAATAGTTTCATTGTCTGTGATTTGTATAGCATTGTGCTATGAGTATGTGGCAGATATTGTAAACTGTCCTGCTTCTTTTCGCTTTATTGTTGTTGATGTTGTTGTCTGCGGACCTATACTTTAAGTAGTGCAATTATTCACCACAGCAGAATGTGTGCATTTTGGGTTTTGGAAAGGTGAAAAGACACCGCCCTCCAGTGACTTTAAATACTGAGTTTCTCTCCTACTACAGCCCCGTGCACACCGCTTCAAAAAATACAAAGCTCGACAGGCCGGCTGTGCCTAGTTACAGTTGCTAAGCTGTGATTGGACAAACGCTGTTAGGGGGAGGGGCTTCGCAAATGATTGAGTAGTCATGCTCTTTTTTATTTGTTTAATGATTGCAGCTAGGGTTGCAACAATAAATCAATTAGTTGTCAACTATTTAATTAATCGACAACTATTTTGGTAATCAATTAATCGGTTTGAGTAATTTTTTAAGAATAAAAAAGTCAAAATTCTCTGATTCCAATGTGTTCTTAAATGTGAATATGTTCTGGTTTGTTTACTCCTCTATGACAGTAAACTGAATATCTTTGAGTTGTGGACAAAAAGAGACATTTGAGGACGTCATCTTGGAAAAAACACTGAACAACATTTTTCACCCCTTTCTGACATTTTATAGATCAAACAACAAAATGATTGATCAAGAAAGTAATCATCCGATTAATTTCCAATGAAGAAATTGAGTTGCTCTAATTGCAGCGTATGTGTTTTTAAAGTGATTATTAAAATAAATTCTTAGTTCTTAATTCTGAGTTAATCAAAATCTGTATTGTCTGTACGTGCGTATGCATTTTTACTGTAATAAATGTTGAATTCTTTGTGGAAGTTTGTGTCTCTGATTTTCTGTGGCTGATTAACAGTATGGACCATAATTGGAGAATCATGGGGAGGATTTAACTTGTTTTAGATTGCTTCTTAAATTATAATATTATGGGATCGTTGACAAAACCAAACAATAGAAGCTCAATCTGCGGTCTTACAATACCGCTGCTGGTCCCTCATCCATTGTGGGGCAGCATTTATGAGCCCAAATTAATATGTTTAATACATCAAAACCTCTTCAAATGCACATAAAGATGCTTCATATTACATACATGATATTGTATGATAGAGTCATGACTGATGTTTCCTTTGCTATGTTGATACTGTCTGCTCCTTCTGAGTATATAATAGAGTCGCATGGTTTAGTCTTTGTGTGGTCATGGTGCTCCTCATAAAGCTTGAACGCATCTCGACTGTCTTTTATCACGCTGATCAACATGTTTCACGCTCAACAAGCCTCCGAGATGAGGGGTCAACGGCGGTATCTCCATGTCTGTTGGATGAAGTTCTGTCTAGATCGGAGCTAACATCAGAGAGCCTGTGAATTTTACTTAATCAAAGCTCTGGGAGGACGAGCGATGCCCCATGCATTTGATGCATTCACTGACATCCAGGTGGGTTTGGTAAAAAACCAAAGCTGCCCATCACAGCGTTTCACCTGAACACACGGCCTCCTCTGGTGCGGCTTATACTCCTGCCAACACTGTGTGGCATCTCATTTATCATCAATCACTTCAAGTAAATGTCTCCTAACTCATCAGACTCTCGCATCTCCCTGCAGGGATTTTTGCCCACTTCTCTCTCACTGAAGGGCTCTCTTGCATGACCAGGCCGCTCACGCCACAGCTTCTCAGTTGAATGTAGGTCAGGACTTTGACTTCGGCTAATCCAGAACACTAAGTGTCTTCTTCCTAAGCCCTTTTTAGTAGATTTGCTTGAATACTGAGGATCATTGTCTTGTTGGAACACATTCAGCCCTGCTTTACTTCTTAGTGAAATGGGCAGTCATTTTGTTCAAGAGTCCTCGTGAATTCAGATCCACAGAGAGGAAAAGGAAAAACTGTCTCTCACACAACTGTGCCTGGCTGTAGGTGTAGTATAGTCATTCTGCTGGGGGGGGAGTGTGGGAGTTTTGCCAAATATGTCATTTTTCAGCGTAACCACACAGTTTAATATTGGACTGATCTCCCCCCAGAGCAGGTCTGCACAAATCCTCATGTCTGTCCAGGTGCTCTAAGGCAGATGTTTTTGGCCAAATGTGTTCTTCTTCAGTAAAAGTCCTCCCTGGCTACCCTTGCGTGAATGTCATTTCTATTCAGCGTTCTGTTTATTATTGATGGATGCACAATGACATCAGATGCACCGGTGGAGGCTGAAGGATCTCTCAATCTTATTCATTTTTTTATTCTTTTGCTGCTTTTAATATGCTTTGCTATTGGCTCTTGGTGATATTCTATTTCCATTTGTGTATTATTTGTCTCAGTGGACTGTAAGAGCCCAAAACTTTTTTTAATATGACTTTATAATCTTCTCCAAACAGATGCATTCTCACCTCAGGTGATCTTAAAGCATGTTTTTTTTCCTTTAAAATGTATAAGAAACACCAAACTCGATAGCTTTCTCATCTGTATTCATAGGACTGTCACACAAACTGCTCCCCAATAACATCATTACATGATATGATAACTTCTCAGCCATTTTAGCCTTCCTGATTACATTTCTTTGCTTTCACCTGTGCAATGCATAAGATGTTGGTGTCATCTGGTCTCATGTTTAGTTGAATAAATTCAGAAGTGAGAATAGATGGTTTGCAAGCCATTTATTTCTTATATCAGAAAATATCATAAATAACAATAATATGGAAGTGAGGAAAAAAACTGACGGTTTTGACACAAAACTACTAAAGATGTTTTTTTTAAAAAAAATCAATTCTTTAAAAGGGGCTAGATGTAGGAATTAGAAATTACTTGTTAACAGTGACACCTGTGGCCGTTAAATCAACGACAGTCAGCGTCCTGTTGCTCGTGCTCGCATTGCATAGACGCAAGCGAGCATCGGTCAAAACAGTGAGGCAACAGACAAGAAACTGAACATGATCGACAGGCATCATGCTGAATAACGTTAGCAACTTTAGCCAGCTAAAACCACAATATCACTGTATAATTCACATGCTTGGCAGTAATGTTAGCTTACCAAACAAAGGTGCCCCCATGAATCGAAGGCCAAGCCGATGTTGATCCTAGTTTTCCCAAGACGTCGGTTACATTCCTGTTTTGCCAGACGGCCTTCACTAGATATAACGTTTTTTTGTGCATCCCTGGAGTTTGTGTTGGAGTCTGAGTTGTGGTAGGGGTTGGTTGTTTTTTGGCGCTAGCAGACTCCATTTCTCACCGAACGTTAGCTACAGTTGCACACTGTTTGCCCTGTAGTGAAGTTGAAGATAAAGGCACACGCGAGCACACATTAAAAGCAGTCTATAGGCTGATAGAGGAAACCCAGAAAGTCATGGAAGGTGTAATTTTTCCGGTTAGGTTACAACCAGTTCACACATTGACAATGAAAAAAACGTTTATACGTTTAAAAACTCACATACAGTCTCTTTAAAGAAACATTAGACTTCATGATCCACAATTGTTTTATTCTACACTATAATCATATATCTGCTTTTTTCAAACGTGTAACTTTCTCCAAGTTTATCATCAATGACACAAATCCACTAAACACTGAAAGAAAACAAAGTCAATCACAACAGCTACAGGTGTCATTTTCATGTCCTGTCTTGATTTGTTGATTTCCCTGACCAGTGTGGTGTGTCCTCCACCACCCCCACCAGCCCCCCTGGTCCGCCACAGACATCAACATGACAGCCACTTAAACTATAACCTATCCTGCCTCTGCCAGGGAGGATACAGGCAGGTCACACCGAGGTGATACCGCAGGTCTTAGTGGTCCATCTGATTCTCTTTTTCATTTTTCTGCCTGTGTGAGTTTCCCATTCACTGACCTTCCTCGTCCATCCCTTCTGGCCTCAGAGTCTGCTTTGCAATGCGGTGTTGGGAAACGACCGTGTCTAACTAGATCAGCAAATGCTGCAACACAAAACCTCCCATAGTTTGACTGCCTTCCTAATCACTGATCAGGGTCAGGAGATTATGTTCATAACACTTTAACATTCTACACCATGCATAAACTACACTGCAGTAAAATCTCTTTTCTCTCACTTAGTTCTGCTTTTATTTTTTCATTTTGTCGTTAGCTTGTTTTTTAGAGGCTGTAGGGATTTCAATGTCAGTCTGTCGTCCACCACTTTAGTCCAGGCAGAAATAGCTCAACGTTTATTCGATGGTTTGTCATCAAATTTAGTAAAGACGTTCATGGTCAACAGAGGATGAATCCTAATGACTTAGGTGATCCCCTAACCTTTCACCTAGCAACACCAGCAGGTGCCCCAACTTCCACTGGATGGACTGGCACAAAATTGTATACAAACATAAACGCCGCCATGAGGCTCACATTTGTGTCTCGATAACTATTGGTTGGATTGCCATCCCTTACATTTTCATCCAGCATCGCCATCAGGTCAAAATGGTGCAAAATTGATGCAACACAACAGATAAACACCTGCCACTGCCATCGGCAAATGTCATCTCAGTCAACAAGGCGAATATCGTCCGATACCGATGTTTGGCATCCCTACTTCAAACAACTGGATTTATTCAAGTTTCTCGCCAAAAACTACATTTTACAAGATTACATTTGAACACATCATGATAACATTAAAATTTACGATTGCCCAATTTTGACTGAACAGAGCCTGAACGCATCATGATGTAAATCGATGGCACCTCCGATGTTGAAATAGGTAGAAGGAGAGCTAGTTAACGATAGCTAGTCCTGCACGGAGTTAACGCTAATGTTAATTCAACACAGATTTCTTGTTCGCAATGTAGCATTATCAGCAAAAAAATAGGGGGCATCCCCTGTGGTTAGGGTGTTTACTGCATCCCAAACACTTTTTCTAGTCTTGAGCCTGACTGTACTGTAGAAAACAAGTACTGTCATTTTTTTTTTTTCCGAATTTTGCCATCGACTTGGCACCAAAGTATTGTTTCTCGTGACATCCCTAGTTACAACATGTTCCTTCTTTCTTTCTCTCTTTTGCAGGCCTACAACTCATCTGAGGGGAATATGTGTCCATTAATGACAAAGAAACACAGGAACTAAATGCCTGTACAGTATGTCAGTGGAGAGAACGGAGCAGAACAAACAGGTGAACTGAGGGGAAAAACAACCAGGTCAGACGTGTGAGTACTGGTCCGCTACTTCTCAGCAGCCAGCCAGCCAACGGCAGGCTAACGTGATCTGCATCTCAACCGGGCGCAACACAGCACTTGTCCTCTGGCACACTGGCAGCTCACAACCTCCTTCAGACCGAGCTGCCAGGAGAAAGAATGAGCCTCTAAAGCGTCAAGGTCAGATATAAGGTCTAGATGGGGAATAATAAACATGTTTAAATTGGCAGCCTTGAGCCCGGCCTGGACAACCATTCAATTACAGACTGACAGTGTGCTAATTCAATGCTAGATCTGAGTGGCTGATTGAGTTTGAATTGTTGCTGCTTGTGGGATTATGAAACATGACAGGCTTTTTATAAGGTGTAATTAACGCTCTGATTTTAATGGGGACATGACAGGTATTAAATTGGTTTCAGATCTCAGTGTCGAAGCTGACTGTTGGGGGATGCTGTTTGGTGTGTGTGTGTCCGTGTGTGTGTATGCCATAAATGTTGGGTTGCATTTATGAGCATTTTGTTATGACACAGCATTTAGAAACCTGTCATCATTTTCAGCTTATTTACAAAACAACATTTTGACAAATGCCTTTTGATTTTTTTTAAAAATACCTTACGTTTTAGATCAAACAATTAACGGTAACTTTGGAAACTAGAATCATTTATGCTCAGTAGATCCCTGAGGGGATTTCTCGTGGTTAAGAGACACTTCAGAAAAAAGCAACAAGCATGTACTATTCCAAGCTGCTGAAACTTAAATACACTCCTCCTCAGCCATAATGATGTCTCTGGAGGTACTCTACCTAACTTTTCTATTCATGTTCAGCCGAACAGCTTGCAACAGGGCCTGACCATATGGCTCACATGCAAAATCGGCTTCGACAAAAAATTCACAACGAAAAGTGAAAAACCGGGTCTGCTTTTTCTGGCATCGGAGTAAGAAAAATACATTCTAATGAGCACCGAGTGTAAAATAATATTCTGTACACATCAATATTAAAACAAAAGACAGCCCAGCTGAAAACTACATCCAGAGGTTTTTATATGATCCATAGCAATCACAATGACCGCATTGGAAATGTCATATTGAACTGCATCATCCCATCTGTCTATCATCTTCTGTCTCTCTCTTCCAACAGGAGCCCCTGCTGTTCAACTCCACTGTAATTCTAAGGCAACACCTGAAACAGCACTTATGTGCAATCTTCCGAGACACATAGCCCTCTTGTCCCATCTCTGTGAGCACCAGCTGTAGCTCTCTCTCTGCCTTTCTCTGCCATAAATACCGGCAAATGGAGTGTACAATAGCCAGTAAAAACCAACAATTAGTAAACCCATCTCCCTGAGGGACCGGCTGTCAGAGGTATTCAGGCCCATCGACCAGATCTTTCTCAGCACTTTGATTTTGCAGATAGAGGCGAGTGGGAATACCGATGTACAATATGTGTTATTGTGTCGGTATGTATCACATAAGGCCGGATAGAAGAAGACCCTATCAGGCTCTTAGGAAGCAGACTATGGGACCACGGCAAGAGTTTCTCTGACTGCATTTTTTTCTTTTTGTCTTTTTGTGCTGTCAATCTTCTAACGTGACGCGAGGTGACACTATTCCTCGGCCATTTGACAGATGACATTGTCTCGGTTCATTTTGGGAGCACAGAAGTGTGGAGACACCTTTCACTTTTCTCTAGTTTCTACCTGACTATCACTGCAGGAAATGTAACATGAGCCGTCAGATGATCCGGGTTAAACTGGAGTTAAGAGACACTTCTGGGGACGAATAACTCCAGCGGACACACAGCAGGTGGACGGATAGAAACTTGGGAAACGAGCAATACTACGGCTACAAACAGCCTAGAAGAACTAAAACAAATGTGTATTGGCAAGAATCTGGCGATATGATACAGGTGTAACAATTTAATATATGGCGATACTGTAAGCAAGGCGATATATTGCGATTTTTTAAATTCAATTTTAGGAAAACTGTCATAGTTTAAAGAACACACCAGAAATACACCATTTTAGAATAGGCAAAAATAACATTTATATTGCATTCAAAAACTGTATGTTTTTGCCCCAAACTGCATATGATCATTATAAAGTGGGCATGTCTGTAAAGGGGAGACTCGTGGGTACCCATAGAATCCATCTTCATTCACATATCTTGAGGTCAGAGGTCAAGGGTCATTTTTGAAAATGGCCATGACAGTTTTTTTAGTTTCACATGTTCAAAGATCAAATTGTGGAAAGGCCCGAGGTGTCGTCAAATTTTTAAGAGGTTAATTAAAAATGTATACAGTGTTTGGGAGAATTGATGCAGTATAGCACAACATAATACAGTGATACTCATGTGTATCGATATTTTCTTACACCTCTAATTGTGAGGTCACAGTAACCTTGACCTCTAACCTCCGAAATCAAATCAGTTCACCCTGGAGTCCAAGTAGACGTTTGTACCAAATTTGAAGAAATTCCCTCAAGGCGTTCCTGAGATATCAAAAGAATTAGACGGACATAAGGTCACAGTAACCTTGACCTCTGACCTCCAAAATCTAATCAGTTCATCCTTGAGTCCATGTGGACATTTGTACCTAATTTGAAAAGAATTCCCTCTAGACATTCCTGAGATATCGGGTTCAAGAACGGACCGGACGAACAAACTGAAGACATAATGCCTCCGGCCACGGCTGTCGCCTGCGGCCAAGGGCATAAAAACTCTTAAAATAAGAAGTTGACTCTGAATTTTCCTCTTTAATAAAGAGTAAATGCTGCAAAAATAACATATGAAAAAAGTCTAACCTCTCAAAGATGAATCAAATTGACTATTCATAAAGGTCACCTGTTAAATACCGTTTTACACCGTTGCCCTCACGGTGTGGTGTGATAGTGAGGAAACGTCTCTCAGGTGGAGTTCTATTCACAGGAACAGTCCTGACAGTTTATTTTTCTCCACTGCAACTATCTAATGCATAAACATGTCAAGGAAATTATAGGTCATTTTCCAATTTGTTCCTTGTGAATCAGACATCTCACATATCACACTGCACAAATACAGGTTTACATTTAAAGCGGCTTCAGTCAAGAAATAGCCAACTAAATGATCAAATTGATACCTGAGAGTGCCTTTATAAAACTGTCTGAATCTGTTGGCCTCCTGACTCGGCAAAGAAAACTAAATTCCAAAGCACTTTGAATCTGAATCCTTGCCATGACTTATCATCTTTCCTTTTTTTTTTTTTTTTACAACATTCTTCTCACACACCAACTGTCTAACAAAGTGCCAAGTCTTTAGAAGACTTTCTGAAATCTAAAATGTCAGCTAATTCCCTTCCATGTCATGACAACGTAACTGATCTGATGCCGCATTAGATCACACACGGAGAAAAGAAACTCGTCTGCATCCTCTTTGATGGGCCCTCAGATTAACTTTAATACCGGCCCACAGGAATGTAAGGAGGAGGCCATCTCTGGTGGGTGCCCTAACCCTCCGCCTCCACCAACGTTGCATCCATCTATTCTCCAGAGGGTTCATGGCTGCGGGGCTGTGGCTTGTCAAAAACAATTACATCCCTTGGTCTCTGGGAGGGCCTCCTCTTAATTTGAACTGATAAGCATCTCCTTGCATATTAGCAGCGAGGCCCAGCGGTCATCCTGCTCCCCGCAGATAATGGACTGGGCTGGCAAACAGCATTTGTCAGGGACAGCCACTTACCTGGGTCGTGCACGACATGCTGAGCAATGCTAATAATAGCCACTCAGCCAGACTAGCAGTTAGCAGGCCGCGAACCCCAACCCTGTGGCTGGCCAATCAATAGTCATTTACTCTCACTCTGCTTTCAACCCAACAGAGAAAAAGATGTATTACTGAGCCCCCCGTTCTGTTGCTTTAAGGCTGGTCGGTGAAAAAAAAACACGTTTAAGTCCCCGCTGCTGGATCAAGTTGCTCAACTGTTGTTGCTTCTCTCAAGCATTGAATGTTGATCTGAAACTTGCATGTTTGCTAATCATTCCACGGCATACAGTGGAAATCCAATATAAGTTTACAGGAGCATGATGAGAGTAAAATTGCATAAAGAGCTTGAGGGAGATTTGATAATAAAACATTGCATTTCTCTTCATGTGGTGGCAGTTTATTTGTATGCCACGGGCGGCCCAGGGCTTGTAATAATCCTGGCAAAGTAACTAACGTCCATCTCTAATACAGCTGAAGTGTTTTCACCTCCCCGCCCCATGCATCGACTGTAAGACAACATTATTACATGGAAACACTAGATAATGCTGATGGATGGACGGATAGACAGATTAGTGGACAAGAACGGAAGAAATTATGGAGGAAGACAGATCTAATGGTGAGATTGAGATCCAGGCAGAGCGATGGCGATGGCGATGGTGATGATGAGTGCGGTGAACGTCAAAACAAGGAGGGCGCACGCGAGACGGGCAGAGACGGAGGGAGAAGCCCAAGAAACAAACACAAAAGTCTGGAGGAAAAGACAGCGTGATTAATTCCCGCTCATCATCTCCACTCATGCGACACACAAGCAATAACGGCGTTCATTTGGCTGGCAAGTCCGCCTGAGTGGGACGTCGCTTCCTTATGGCCGCCGGTTGGCATTAGCCCAGCGCACTTATATCATTAAATCACTCATTAGTGGTGGAGTAAACGACATAATTCGATTTACAGAGCCAGTATCACTCCCCCAGCAAACAGGTGAGTTGCACAAATACAATTACATGGCAACAATGACTTCAGGGTGGCGGAAATAAAATTATCGAGGGGACCCGCCGGCTCTCCTCGTGCATAAATGCACATTGACATTTACAGGAAGATCCAACTCTCTTATTTGTATGATGTGGGACTTCATTGTGAACAAGGATACAGCTGTCTACATTGGTCTGTATTACTCTCTACTGTTTCATTCACATCTACTGTTGGGATGACCAGAGTTAACCCCTTAACACTCTGACGGCGGGCCTGGCTGCTATTCTATCTTTCAGAGGTTGTAGCGGGCTCACTTTTCAAGCTTGCTTTCAAGCTAGAGTGAAGATACTAAGGTATCATATGAAACTAGGAAACCTTAAGGATCCATTGGTACCAACTATGTCATGCCAGCTTGACGTTAAATAATGCTACGAAGCTACGATAAAATTTGGTGAGGAAAAACTGTCATGGCCATTTTCAAAGGGGTCCCTTGACCTCTGACCTCAAGATATGTGAATGTAAATGGGTTCTATGGGTGCCTACGAGTCTCCGCTTTACAGACATGCCCACTTTATGATAATCACATGCAGTTTCAGGCAAAGAACATGCCGTTTTTTGCATATAGTACAAATAAGTTATTTTCGCCTATTCTAAAAATGGTGTGTTTGAATATTTCTGCATACTGGGGTCCCTAAACAGTCTTGGAATTACATTAATTGGGTATGAATGTAAAGCTGAGACTCTTATGGATCCAATGAGTCCAACTGTGTTCATGTGTGATGATGTTAGTCCCCATAGTAGCCATTTTATTGTAGTGAGGCCATTTCTTTAAATTTGACCTCATTGTATAAAATGACCTGTGGTGACCTCCAGGATAATCACAGCATTATGAACCTTTACAGACACAAACTAGAGACCTAGAGCATTCAGAGAACGGATGGCTTTCCTAGGTAGATTGACAATAAGGGGGTTATTGAGCAGTTTCCAGAACAGAAGTGCTTGCCATCCAATTATCGAAAAATGCAATTCTTTCAGAAATCTCCAAATGTCAAAGGTTTGTCATACCAAATCACAGCATGGCTTTTACTACGGTGTTCCTCAAGGTCTTGATGTTTTAATGTGGTATTTTGGAGGGATTATTGATCATTTTGATCGATTCTCAAGTGCTGAAAAATGATTTCTTTTAGTACCAAATGTATATCAACCCAAAAACTGCTGCAACAATTTGTGAGACATAATAGAGCATGGTAATGACCATCACATACTTCTATCATCATGTGTTCTAATCCCTTATACACTTTCCTATACAACTTTTCAATATATTTTAATCAATAAATTCATTTATTAATTACTTTTTTATTTCTGATTTATGACTAGAACAACTTGACACACAGTGCTGAGCTGCTTTTCAAATTAATCTTCAGATGCCCATCTTTCAGATGATGTAAACCACTTCTATGTGACATCTACAGTTGATTTTTATTTTATCTACCCCTGAACATCCCGTCCCCCACGCCCTACCCCTCTAAAAACAGAGGGCAGAACGGTGAGGGGTTAAAATATGTATAACATGAATGATGAATCAAAACGACTGCGAAGGTTACGAAGGCCAACTGCTTGTCGGGAGAGTCGTGTTGACAGAATAAAAAAAAGAGTACAAGCTGGCCGTATGTGTCTCTGTGTGACTCCCTGACAGTCCCGTTCTCATAAATGTGTTAAATTTCACTGCCGTGCCTCAGAAAGAGCCGTTTGCCAGAGAGGGTTAGATCAAAGCAAACAGCGTCGATGTCATAAGCAGTTAGAGGCACGATACAACAGACAGTCCGTGAGCCATTACTTCTTTTAAAGAACGGAAAAAAACAGACGGGAGACAAAGAAGTGGAGAAGAAGAAGAAGAAGGACACAGAGGCTGGATCTGGTGTTTGCACGCTGCTAAGCGTCTGAAATGGAATGTGTTTTTGTCATTCTGTTTGTCCTCAGCTAAATGCATGCGTATCTAAATATGTCACTGAGAATGAATAATGCGCACATACCGTTGCCTTTGTGCAGTCCAATATTACTCCGGCAAAGTATAATACTTGGGTTAGAATACATATTGAAACTAAGTGATTCAGGAATCCAGTGTAATGCGAAGGAGGGGGGGATTGGATACATTCCAAACAGCCTTTACTCATTTGCATCTGAATGGTCACTGCCATTAGTATGGTAAATATGCTGTAACACGCGATAAGCACATTTAAGAGGGAACACGCACCAAATTAGGATCGAAGAATAGTTGCGCAAAGTGTTACACAAAAGAAAGTTGCTCTCTCCCACACGAGCGAAGCAGACACACAAACCGAGTAGAGCTCGCAGAAGCCTTTTGTACCTGTATTTCATCGCGGTCCTGAGGGGCGTTCGCCTCCCCTCTGTGTAAGCAAAACTGACATCCTTTATAAAAGATTTATGAGCCAAAGATGCAAACGATAGAGCATGAACTCCCTTGGGTGCAGCCTCTTCCATCTGTGAAGGATCACCTGTTCTTAGGTGGGCTAAAGCGCTTGTTCCCTGCCAGTGTACTAACAGGCGTCCAGGCCGTAGGGAGCAGGCGGGGGGCTGCAGCAGGATGCTGTGTGAGAGTACAGCCTCCTGGCAAGTGGCTGCGGCCGGGCTGAGCGATGCAGCCACGGCAGCAGATATTATGGAGTTCTCAAGCAGCTGACAGAGCCTTCTACTGTCTGTGGCGTTGCTTAAACACATGGCCAGAGGCGACTGGAAGATAAAAATCTGCCTTTCATGTGAGCGCACTAGAAGAGAATAATTCAGCAGTCTTCACCTGGGTTTTTAGCTGCGCATTGACCCGCGAATCAGCGCCGCTTTCAGGATTCTTTGTGAGAGATTTTCAAAGGAACGCTACAAATCAGCAAAATGAGATCATCCAATGAAAGGTGAAACCACGAGGGAGTGCAATACATGTTAACGTCTTTAATGTCTCTAATATTAGCACAAGCAGGTGCATGTTGAAAGTCAGAAAAACACAGATGCACCCTATCAAAAACAGCGTAAAGGAGAAGGAGTAGAAGTAGGACAGCTCCTCCTGCGCTGCTGCCAGCTCTGCGTAGGGAGTGGGGAAGGCCAAGGAGACGCCAGCCAAAGCCAAGAGGCTAAAACAATTTGCAACTTCAACAGGATCTACAGTGGAGGATGAGTGCAGAGGAAAGCTTTTACATCGAATCCCAGGGAGCCCCCAACAGGATTACAGCTCCACGCCTCTTTATAACCCCACAACTGGTCTGAGTAAGATCAACACCACTGGTTAGACTGGTGGCCCAGCAGTGGCACATGTCCAGTCATACTTGCCAACCTTGAGACTTTAGAAATTAGCATTCTGCATTCTGGTGATGTTTAAAGAATGAAAATAACAAAATAATAAGTACACTGCAACAGCATTTTTTCATTAAATAGGCCTACTTTTAATTTTACTTTTAATTCTCAGGAAAGAAAACTGAATAATTCGCTCCTCTGGCGCGAACTTGTGTGAATCTCTGGATATTTTCTTACACCCCTACTGTAGAGCGCCAGAAACATGTTGAGATAACGAGAAGGAAGAAAAAGGTATGAACATGTGTTATAAATCGGGAGAAATACAGGAGAAATGAGGCCCCGGGAGGATATCAGGAGAGGGCAATGAAAAACGGGAGTCTCCAGGGAAAACCGAGAGGGTTGGCAAGTGTGTGTCCAGTACGGGGTATCTGTTACATTTTCCTTGTCAGAGTATTAATCTGAGTCTGTGTACAGACACTGTTTCCCCACCTGCACTCATTTCGCTTCGTTCTCTGCCTCATTCCACTTGTTATTCAGATAAATGAATAGCTAAGCACTGTTGCCTTGACTGAGTTGTGCTCCTGGAGAGGCTCATTCAGCCAAGACTCCCACAGGAGAGGGGGGCCACTAAAATAATGGTGTGCTTTGTGTGGCGATTCTGCTTCATCCCCCTCCCCGCCTCGCTCTCTCTCTCTCTGGTGGCCTCCCGGGGCACCTCTCCGCACCTTCTCCCATCAGTCTGAGAGATAAACGCGGCCCGGTATAAAGAGGGGTCACACTTGTTGCTTTTATCAAATTTTCTATTCATCCCCTGTATAAACTTGATACTCCTCACCCCGACCAACCCTCCCCCCCACACCCACCCACCCAGGGCTGCTGCGAGCTTAAACAATGAGAGCGGCTTGTCTCCCAGAGCGACTTGCTAATACGGAGGGAGTGCGTTTAGTTCAGACACATTTAATTGCCGACCTTGTTTGCGCGCCACGCCCCTGGTGCTGTTTTGTCCCTGGTTTATCACGTTTGTTCTCAGCAAGGAAAACAAGAAATACTGAGGCGGTTACAAAACAACTGACCTGAAATACAAGATGCCTCATCAGATATTGTTTTAGGCTACGTCAACAATATTACAATTTAACACTGTTTACATGTGAGCACTGATTGGGTCTTCACTAGTATCTTCAGGTCACTTAAGAAAATCTCTGCTCAAACTGACACATAAAAAAACAAATAAATCTATTTCATTCCCTCTCTATGGAGAGCTGCAGGGATGACGTACACTTGTATTATTGTAGGCCAACCAGGAAGTTAGCATCGCCCTGATTCCCTCGACAAAAACCAAATGGGATTTTTCTATTGGGTTTTGGATGATTGCAGAAAATAAACTCTGCGGCAAACAAACGTTTGTGATACCTACACGTTTTGAGATCTCCTCACAAATAAACACCACTTTTATGATTTATAAGCATAAATGCAATCGCCATAAATAAAAAGCTAAAGTTAGGCAATAAACGAACTACACCACGGTCGCATGACTTCACGTCACCACCACTAAGCTAAGGGGCCGTACACATGCCGTGTCTAAAAACACATGGAAAACGTCAACTCTACCGTTTTTATTTTCTTTCCAATGTGCCTTGGAGGTTGCACTGCTGCCGCGCCTGCCGTTACTAAGCAACTTAAATCTGCGTGCTGCGATGACGCATTGCTGTGTTCCAAAAATGTAACTATTTCTAACTAGGGGTGCAGCCGGCGCGACCTGAAAAATAGGCGCTTTGGAACACTTGCGTGCCACGACGGCGTCACTCAAAATTCACAAGTGGAATATTCACTAATGTATTTGATGTCGTAGAACAAAACGTTAAAATCTCTTCAGCTTGTGTTAACCACAGACCTTATTTCAGGCATCTAACTAAAAACCCATTCAAAAAAAACATTTACTTCGAAGCGAGGGAACCGAAAGTGAAGAAATGTTAACTCAGTTCTGGGTTTTAGGACTCATTCCTGCACCACTCTATTGGGACAAAGCTGTGCAGTACAGCCATGGCCTGACAGCCCAGTGACTCTCCTGAGTCTCAGCAGGTTAAACCTCCTTCCTGTCACCTCCTGCTCTCCATGGTCTTACATTGTGTTCCAGTGTAGCTGATGCAACCTGTATTGCGTGATTCTGGCATTCACAATGAGCGATCACATGCTGTAGAGAGTTGGAGGTGTCAGAGAAGTTCGCTCCCCAACATTTCTGCCACACAGCACCTGAACCGGAGCCGTGAAGGCACACGTCATCAGGTGGATTGTACTTTCTCCATCCACACTAGATGACATTTTCAGTTTCACCCACTCTGAAGTGTTAAAATGGTGCTTTAGGGTGCAAAAAACACCATCTTCGTGTGGATGACAGAGGAAATGATGTGTTTTAAAATGCAGTCAGTTTAGTGTGACCATGGTCTTAAATCACACCCCATTAGAAGACATTTTTACCTTGAGGAGACATTGTGAGGCTCAGACAAAAAAGGGAGCTCAGGCCTGATAAAAGAGAGAAAATTGGCCAAATGGTCATTATCATGCTAGACAGCTGAAAGAAATTCCCACTGTGGCCTGAATGAAACGAGTGTCATTACCGGGCTTTGCTTTGCAAAGCCATCAGATCAGGGGGGAGGTGGGAGGTGGGAGCCATTATCCATTTGTTAATTGTGCCGGCTAGTCATTACTCACCCACCTTTGACCTTATAGGTTTCTAGAGGAATTTACTGTCAGTCAGTGACAGGCAGAATTAGTTTGAACTGAAAACTAATGCAGTCAATAGAGCTATTCAAACCAATCGTTTCCCCGTGATCCTCCCATTCGTTTGCTTTCTTTCTAATCACCACCTTTATTCCCATCCTTCCCTCCTGTTTCCTCTTTCTACCGCTGACCCGGTCATTTCTTAAAGGGGCCCTCCACCGATTTCACACCGTACAATTCAGTTTATTCATTACGAGGAGCGGCTTAGGAGGGAGCACTCCAAAGTCTGAAAAAATAATTTGAAGACCACAAATCTATAAGTGAAAGCCAGCGTAATAACTGGAGAGGTGGCGTTTGTCCCTGTGTGTATTCTTATATCTCGAGAACCGCTCATCAGATCGACTTCACACTTGGCAGGTGTATTGCTCAGGACCCAAGGGAGTGCAGCGTCGAATGTGGTGCAATTTGGCCAGATGGTGTTGCTATAACAATTGAGGTTAACGGTTTTTTTTTCCTCAGACGAATTCAATCTGTATAAGCCATGCTACCAAAACCAACCATTTGCGTCTAGACTTATTTTCCACCATTTTGAATTCCTGATTGTTTTGCAACTCCTCCTACAAATTTTGAGCAATCGTCACCAAATTTGGTACAGAACATCTCTGGATCAAACTGGGAAAAGCTACTTTTGGGGGATTGTTGATGTTGTGCACAGTTTTGCTATATAGCTGTCCCTAAAAGTTAGCTCACATGCTGCGAGCAGGGCTTACAAAAAATGTCATATCTCCTAAATGCTTTGTGCTATTGCAACCACATTTGGTACACATGTCTAGATATGATGTCTGAGTGATCGTGGCACATTTGGTGCCATTCGGCCAATAGGTGGCGCTGTAGCAGCATCCTCTAGCTATAAAGGAAGTAACCTCTGTCTTTCTGTCTGTCTGTCTGTCTGTGTATGTATGTATGACTGTCCTTCACATATCTCGAGAATCGTTCATCCAATCAACTTCACACTTGGTGGGTGCAAGCAGCCATACCACGATTCTCGACAACGTTGCAAGCAGAACTTCTGGGGGCAATCGGCCCGTTCTGGACGGGCACACACTGTCGTGGAAAATGTAGGATCTGGTGTTTTTTAATCTTAACCCATACAAGGGACTAAAAGTCAGCATATCTCTGCATAGATTTTGACCATTTGTTTAATAAATCTGTCTCTTTTTAGTCTTCTAACTTTATAAAACCGTAAAAATAACTTGCAGGAATACCCCTCTAAAGGCCGTGCTGATTCACTCTTCCGATCTTCATCCACTCCTTCTGCCTTGGAAACTCCCTTATCTCTCTTCCCCTAACCTTCCTCTCCCTCGCACTACAGCAGCTGCATGTATCTGACTAGGGGCAGGCAAAGACAAAAGGTTTATAGCTGAGAGAAATAGCAGCCCTGGTGAGTAATGCCTAAGCTAATGAAACATCATCTCTCAGCTCATCCCCGTTCTCACTCACTAGTCTCTCTTTCCTCTCTCTCCTTTCCCTGGAGGGGGGGGGGGCTCCTGGAAAAAAAACAGTCCACCAAAGTCCCAGGCTGTCTGTGCTGCACTTCTCCAAAAATGCCAAATTAGGGTGTCACCATGCATCAGAGGGGCCCTTGAGTGAAAAGCTTTCTCACACCCTCACACATATTTGTATAAATGCCACACACACACACACAGACTGCTGCTGCACACCTCATCAGAGATGCAGAGCCCTTTAAAGGGCAGCCGACGGTCCTGTTATATCTTTTCTTCAAAGAAATAAACGTGCACATGTCTGTGTTATGTTTGCATGCATGTGTGTGAATGTAAAAGAAGAACATGCATGTGATACGGTTCATCACACTGCCGGTTGTTAAACCATGTCTCCATTAAGCCGCCCTCTTTATCATGCAACAACGGGATACATATTGGATTAGCCACATTTAAATATTTGTGTCCTTTGCTATTTGCATTGCTCTTGGGTTGCCCCGACATTCCCATTTATTCTCGTTCTGATCCCATTTAATGACTCGTCTGATTTAATGAGTCAAATCTCAACTTTATGAATCTCATCTAACTTAAAAGAATAAATTGTGCCCCTGAGGCCCTTCACGCCACCTATGAGCGAATGTGATAGCATTGCATTGTGGGCAGAGGAGACATGCAGTGGGGGGAACAGGTGCTACGGGGTAATTACAAACACAGCAAGCTTTTAATTATGCTCTCTGGTATGAACTGTTAATGAATGTGAACCTCATGCAAATAGCGATGTGTTCCCACTGTGTCTGCACACATGTGCAATCACCCGCGCTCACACACACACACACACACACACACACACACACACACACACACACACACACACACACACACACACACACATCAAGTGTTAGGAAGGGGGATTGGCAACAGATAGCTCCAGTGTCGTGCCTCCTCATGGCTCGGAGCAAAGATGACTCGCCTCTCAATCCCCACTCTTGTTACACTAATAACACAAACACTGACAGCTGGAAACTTGCTGGGCTTAGCCTGGGCTCTTTCACCTGGCGATATCAAAGGAGGCAACGTGGTGCAACATAACAGGACGTTAACAGGTTTTAAAGAGACTGTATGTAGCTTTTTACACGTATAAATTGTTTTTTATTGCCAATTTGTGAACAGATTGTAACCTAACCTAAGAAATGAGACCTTCCGCAACTTTCTGGGTTTCCTCTACCAGTCTGTAGACTGCTTTTAATGGGTTTAATGTGATGTCATGCGCGCTCGCGAGTGTCTTAGCCATAGCTAATGTTCAGTTACAACCGAAATTAAGTTAGAAATGGAGTTCGCCAATGCCAACAAACGACAAGCCCCGACCACAACTCAGGCTCTGACACAAACTCCACAGAAGCAAAAAAAAACAAAAACAAAGTTATATCGAGTGAAGCCAGTCTTGTAAAACAGGACTGTGACCAATGTTGGGCGAAAACTTGTGTTGCGGGACTGTGTGTGCATGTGGGATGTGAGTGGTGAAGCAAGAGAGAGAGAGCGGTGGCGGGTGTGTGAGAAAACAAGCGTGCAGCAGAGCAGAAGAGAGTTAGTTTAGGTTTGAGAATATCACGGCTATGTACAGTGGAAATGTTTCCCTGGTTAACTCCGGAGCGAGTAACGTTACCGACTCCGGCCCAGGAGACCAAAACTAGCATGTCTCCCCTGAGCCTTCTGACCACAGTCGGGAGGCTGGAGCAGGAAAAGTTAGCCGGGCCTTTGATTCATGGAGGAACCTTCATTTGGTGAGCTAACATTACTGCCAAGCATTTAGGTTTTAGTTGGCTAATGTTGCAAATGTTATTCAATATGATGCCTGTCAATCACGTTCAGTCTCGTGTGTGTTGGTAGTGAGAGCAACAGGACACTGACTGTTTTTGACTCAACAGCCACAGGTGTCTCTGTTTAACAAGCAATTTCTGATTCTTACAGGGAGTCCCTTTAAGTGTTGCAGTTTGTTGGAACAGCCTCTACAAAATAAGCCTGCACGTTATTTATGGTCCACGGCTCTTTGTCCTCGAAGCCTGACCTGTCTAAAAACTCTCCCTTTGGTCATCCTCTTTTCTTTTGTGGCCATCCTGTTCCTCCCGCTCCTCGCTGTGGGCTCTAATCCCTGCAACCTCCCACCCTTTCGGCTCACCTCGTAGCGCGATCCTGCAAGACACGGATGGAAGCACTGATACTTGATTCACTGTGAAATCCCCTCATATGATTTGTGTGTAATCTCCCCCCCCCCCTCTCTGTTTCTCTGTTTGTGTGCGCTTGTGTGTTTGCCGTGTGTGCTATTGTCTGTTGGCATGTGTTCCATTTTTCATACGAGCGGTGGATAAATTATTGCTATTCAGCTTAAGCTCAGTCTGGGAGAAAAACAGCAGCAGTGGAGAGACGGTGTCGACTACTGAATGCAGTGGCTGCGTGTCCTCCCGTCTGCATGCTGGTTTGTCTCTCTCGCTCGGCGAGGCTGCCTCGCTGCGTCACATTCTGTCCCTCCACGTCTTCATCCCTGTTCTTCTATCTCTCTGCTCCACTTTCTCTCCCTGTCCTCATGTCATCTCTGTCTCTGATGTAAAAAAAAAAAAAAAAAAGGCTAGCCAAGCCAAGCTGCAGACTTTTAAGGCGTTTATAAGGCAACAAATATGCCGCAAATTGGATTAGGGTGGAGGGGAGGGAGCTTTTTCTATTGAAAATCCATTTTGTGATAGGGTGGACACTGTATGTACAATGACAGGCAGGACATACACTTGTCTCAAACAGTGCGAGGGTGACAAGCAAAGAGAATGCCACCAATCTGCATAACAGAGCAAGCTTTCATATTGAATGCCACAGTGGATGATGCTGCATTTGATGTTCGCACTGAGGAATTCTTTGTGGTCTGCTGTTATTATCCAAAGGAACGAGCCAGAGAGAGAAGGAGATGATTGTGACTACATCTATACACCACTATGAGTAACACATTGCGTATTTACTGCAGCAAAATGGTGTATGTGCGATTGACTGATCAGAAACTATAGTGCCCACGTCTTATGATAATGAAGGAACATGTCATCCAGTGCACCGCAAGTGTGGCTCATTGATTTGTTTTTTAATAGATTTTGGACAACAGTGGCACTGAGGAACAAGCTTCTGTATTTCAGGCTGTGGCTACACAGACAATACTTCTTAATAGGATCCATTCAGAGTTGGTTTTGGTCTTTTAAATGCATCCGCTGATGATAAGAAAAACATAGAACAACACCAGACTTATCTTTAAAGGGATAGTCGGGGTGTTTTGAAGTGAGGTTGTATGAGTTACTTGTCCACAGTGATTGTATTACCTACAGTAGATGCTGGTCAGCACAGCCCCAGTTCGGAGAAACAGACAAGCTGGAGTAAAGCAAAAGCAATGTACTGTTGTGGACGGGGGCAGCAGCAACACATATTTCAGCCACCTAAAAATGCTGTATTTGGAATATTTTCAACGCTTTACCTTGTCGTCAGATAGCCCTATCCGACGGGGAACTGAAGCCGTGATCTATGCTCTCTTCAAAGCCACCAGACTCCTTAGAGAAAAACTGTAATTTTACCTCACAGAACGCAGGAGTAGCTGGCCTACCGCTGCCTCGATCGGTGACTTTGTGCTATTGTGCGACTTTGGTGTTTTAAAGGGGTTAGTTCGGATTCACCAAAGTCACACAATATCACGGCAGCGGTAGACCAGCAACTCCCGTGTTCTGCAAGGTCAAATTAACGTTTTTTCTCAAAGGAGTCTGGTGGCTTTGAAGAGAGCATAGATGAATAAAACAGCTTCAGTTACCCGTCGGAAAAGGCTGTCTGATGGCAAGGTAAAGCTGTAAAAAAAATATTCAAAATAGAGCATGCACTTAAACTGCTGTTTTTCTTTTAGGTGGCTAAATTACGTTTTGCTGCTGCCCTCGTCCACAGTAGTATATTGCTTGGCTTCTGTGCCAGCATTCTTGCCTGTTTCTCCAAACTGAGCGCATACCTCAGGGCGTACCTCATACAAACACCTGAGCTATCCCTTTAAGACCTTACCCTATCTAGAAAACCTCTCACATAGTCATCAGAGGATACATGTGCAACCACAGCTAGTGGTGTGTTGGTGTGCACCTCTCTTGGCTGTACACAACATGTGACACAGTGGCCTGCTGAGATACATATTTTCTATGAAGACAGGCACAGGAGGGTGTGAATGGACCCCTGTGGTCTCCATTTCTAGTGTCCTCTTTTGTTTCTGGCTATCCTTTGGCCATTAATGTCTGTTCGTGCTAACAGAGCAGGAAAGAAGCAAAATATCAGCCTTCAAAGCACACACTGTTACTTGACGCAATGCAGCCCATTATCACCCCGGCATTTCTGCTAACAGCGGAGAACACAGAAGCCTGCATTCAGAGTATTACATAAAATGTAATTATGCGTGGTATTTCAGAATGTGTTGTACTGCATAAAATGTCAATGGATCATGTGTACAGAGAACAAGCACATTACAGAGAATCTAAGCGCAAAATAGGAAGCCTGCGACTTGTCAAAAGTTCCCAAATTCAGACAGTTGATATTTTGGTTGCTGGCTGAGATGCTCCAGTGCTCCGCTGAAGCTGAGCAGGCTCCAGTTGATAATCATCTGCTTTGTGGCGGGGAAGCAAGGGGAGATGGAGCAGATGGCACTAGTTTTATTTTGCCGCGGATGCTTTCTCTGAATAAGGAACGCTCTGCTGAATGCCAAGCTCTGTGGGAGAGGAGAGGCAAATTGAAGCCCTCCTGCACCGCACTCCTCATCGGGGGAAAGGGCTATTGTTGTGTTAGTGCTCCAATTCCAGAGTGACGGGCGAGTTCTGCTCATTCATTAACGTGCCGAGCTCGGGGATGGACAAGCCACGCGGGAATTTCATGACCTCACTCGCTCATCCGTTCTGTCCCCCCCCCCGCCTCACTCCCTCAGTAACTCTCGCCGACATGCCTACGTTGATGAGAAACGATTCTGTTGTTCCAGCAAATAACGAGGAAAAAACGTACAACTCCAATTCAGTTAAGGAGTAATGACTCTTAGTGTTTCAGTTACTGATGAAAGGAATTGGCATTCCACTCCCAGTATCACCTTGACTCAACACTTCCTGCAGACATAGTGGCCCTCATATGTACACCGAGAACGAGTTTAATCATGTAAAATCCAAACCGTTTTTTTTTTTTTTTACAGAAATGAAACGGAGCTTCGGATGGTCTAAATGTCACATTTGGTGGCATTTCAGTGAACAACGATAATGAGAAACCAGAGGGGAATTCAAGAGCCCCCCATGGCCCATTTGAATGTAGTTATGAAAAAAATTTGGCAGAAGTTTAATTCAAGTTCAACACAGTTGACCTTAACGGGCTGCCTGAGAGTTCTCTGAATGAAGTAACTTACTGTTAATGGAGTATGTTTATGCAGGAAAGAGGCCAGTGGGGCGAAAGGTCAAAGGGCATCAGAACAATAGAATATAGAGTAGAGGGAGGCGAGTATGAAGGGAAAAGGATGAGAAATAAAGAGACAGAGAGAGAGAGAGGGGGTTGTAGTAAAATCTAGAGAGAGCAGCTTCTGATGAACAGATCTCAGGACAGCTTGTGCACCTCTGACTCTCCACCTCAATGTCTTCCTCTCTTCACCTCCGCCTGCTTCCTACTCATTGCCCACTGCTGTCTCACACGCATGGGCAGCACGTTCTCATCCCAATTCATCACATACCGCCGCTTTGTCACGCCCCCTTGGCGTCACTTTAGGTTTATGCAACAAAAACATATATGGTTTGGCTTGAAACTACTATGTTTGCAAAGTGAAAATGAAACTGAACGTTGTGCAGAAGGGACACAAACAAACAGCTGATTGTGACGTGAAATTTAAAATTAACGCACGGGACACGAACAGCGTTCTCCTGGATGAAAGCCTTGTGTTTGTTGGACCCATCCATTTCCCCTACCGCCCGCCCTTAGTGTGTCTTTTCGCTCTTTAAACTACGTCACCACAGTCACTCATGACGCACTTTCTCTGAGAGTTTACTGTTGCCGCGGATAGGTTTACATTGACGTTAATGGAAAGCCCAGTGCATCTCATAAAGGGTGCCTTGTGCGGCGGTATCTCACACTGACGGATGTGACAAAACCTCGGTATTTGACACCCTGGGAATGAGAACAGGCTGGTATGAGACACAATCCTTTTACTGTATTAGGGCTGCAACTCACGATTACTTTCATTGTCAATTAATCTGTCAATTTGTTTATTTGTTTGATTTATAAAATGTCAGAAAATGGTGAAAAATGTAGATCAATGTTTCCCAAAGCTCAAATATCTTGTTCTACACAACTCAAAGATAATCAGTTTACTGTCAGAGGTGTTAAGAAACCAGAAAATATTCATATTTTAAGAAGCTGAAATCTGAGAATTTTGACACAAACCATTGAATCGATTTTCTAAATAGCTGGCAATGAATTTAATAGTTGACAACTAATCGGTTAATCGTCACAGCTCTAGTCTGTACGTACACACTCCTGAGTATAGTGCTCACTCTGAATGCAACACGTCAGAGTGATCTGTGTAATCTGTTACTCAGACATCCTTCTGAGATCTCGCTGTTATCGTTTGTTATCAACGGAGTCCTCTGTGTAAATGGAAGCAGACGGTGGTGCAGTTTGGATCCCATTTCACACATGTAGCAATCAAACCCAAGTAGCTGAGGCAGTTTCATCTTTTGTAATGGCGCTGAAAGAGCTTGATGAATCAACATCATCTGATTTAGAGAGTCGCAAAACCTGCAGAGGCGATGTTAACGCTGTCCTGCGTCGCACTATATGTGATTTATACGACGCTGTGTGCTGATTTACCCAAATGCAGCGAAGCCATCTGAGGGGCAGGCTGCCGCCCCCCTGCCCATGTGCCATCTTTCTGTGCTGGACATGGACACTGGCACCGACCAGCATAAATGATTGAGTTGGATGTCAGAAGTGGAACTCTTGCCAAGGGGCCACAGCATCCATGCTAATGGGCTGATGGAGCCTAATCTAAATAAGTGTGAATAAAAGGGCTTTTACTGTGAGTGCTTGCATCTAAAGCACAGAAACGTGCTGGAAATTGCTTCATCTTAATCAAGACCGAAATCCAATTCATTTAACTTTCACCATTTAGCTTTTACCTTGACGTCAACCAGCGCTGGGAAAAAAATATGTCGGTGTGGGCGAGCCGTTTCACACGCATCTTGTGTTTGTTTGTTCTGTAAGTCCTTACTCTCCCGAAGCCCGTCTGAGATCAATCACTAGGCCGAGCATGATGGAGAGGCCTGTCAGAGCTCACTGTTGTGGCCTTGATTCAGTAAAACAAATAAAATAGGCAGAGGCATTACAGAAAGGTTCAACACAAGCTAGACAAGAGACCACACCAAAGAGCGTTCAGAGAAAAGGGGTGAATAATGAGGAGGGGGGATAAGTGTCAGGGAGCAGGGCAGGAAGAAAAATGATGATGTGGACGAGATAGAGAAAGGCAAATGTATACTAAACTGTGACAGAGGCGGAGATACGGAAAGCAGCAGGCACAGCGCCGGTGTCTGCCTACGTTAGCCCAGCACAGCTCTTCACCCTGTTTCTACTCGACAGCATGTCATCAGCGCAGCCCTCCTCTGTTTAACACCCTGCTGTGGATGGTGCAGTGCATGGCCATGTGATGAAAGGGAGGGGCCCTGAGAGATATTAATGCAACTTCCCTTCCCACATCCTTTATGTTCTATTATGTCAGAGCGCATCAGCATAGTGCCAGCCTGAATAATACCTTTTCTCTGATGTTTATGTCGGCCATGTAACCCGAGCACTGCAGCACTCAGCTAAGGCTCAGTTGGATTTGATTCAGCAGCATTTACAAGACTACATATGACAACGCAGCACAGCTCTTTCCAGCCATTATACACCCCTGTCTGCACTTAACCTTCCCCCAACACTTCAAAGAGACATTCAGGAGTGGGTAGCTCGGATGTGAGGCCCCCCTGGGAGGCCCCTGCCAGACCCCAGACCTGGCGCTCAGCACCGGCAGATCTAGCACCGAGCTCACACATCAAACTGCTTCCTGCGGTTCCACTCTACTTCATACTGTACATGTGGAGGCAATGATGGCACCCGCCCTGTTGGCCTGACTGGTCAGAGAGCTGTAGAGGTCAGAGGTCTGCTTTGCACCAGCTGCATGAGACTCGGATGAAACGTATTCCTTTTCTCCATCACAGTGCATGAGCAGAGGAAAGTTCAAGAAGCTTTGGTCAAACTGCTACAGACGTGTATTTCTGCCGTCAGGAGAGAAAATATTCTGTTCGCTTTCTCACTTATTAAAACAAGAAACTTTTCTCCTTATAGCGATGTGCAAACTTCTCTTGTTGCAACAAGGAACTTTTCCTTTTAAATGATAAGCTAGTACGCCGTAATAACAAGAACCTTTCATATTGCTTCACTTTAACAAGAACAAGATCTCGAGTCAAAGCCTCATGAAAGGACATTGTGGCTTATGGACATCAGAGAAACTGACGATGACGGGTCTAAATAATTCAGATGTGTGCTTGGTGTGAAGCACAGCAAGATTCTGCCATTATAGAGCATAGTACATGTTACTATATGAATCCATAAAGCCCAGCTCAGCTCTGAATGAATGTTAACAACAGACCTTTTAAAAGCTTTCACCTGTTAAAAGTTCAACATTCTGTTAATGTACAAAGCCTGTAACAGAATCTTATTTAAAGGAGCTCTATAAGAAATTCAGAGCATTAATATAGCATCATACAACTATTTGCTATGTAAAGATCGAGCTTGAAGAGCTCGACCGACGGCGTTGTCGTGGAAGCGTAGTGCCCACCCTCCTGTTAACAATGTCAACACTGTTATCACCGTTAGCTGCAAGCTGCGGACTCAGCTGTCGCCATGTTGAGAGCCGTGTGGAGGCAATCCCTCAATCATAGATGTCCTTAGAATTTCGAATTTAGCCCCTTTAACAATATCTTCTTTGCTTACACAATAACCACAGTGTCTTGGTAAACATAATGAAATAATTAGAGATGTTCCGATACCATTTTGTCCTTCCTGATACCGATTCTGATACCTGAACTTGCGGTATTGGCTGATACCAAGTACCGATCTGATACCAGCGTGATGAAAAAATATAGTTATAGCAGCCATGATACATCTAGGGTGACAGCAAAGTGAAGGCTACTGTTTTGGAGCGGCAAAGAAGAATTGATATCCGGTTGAACAAGTTGATTTTTTTCTGGGTTAATGAATTATGGTATCGGTGCATAGACTGGCATATTCGCCGATACCCGCCGATACCCGATTCCAAATTTTGGGCAGTATTGGACGCATTTTTGATACTGGAGTCGGTATCGGGACCACTCTAGAAATAATAGATTTCCAATGACTACTGTGTCTTCATATTGTCCTCTGACTGGACCATGTGAATGTTCCTTGTGACCGCATTATACTAACTTCTCTTTTTGGAGTCACAGTGTCTTGTTATAACGAGATGTTGGTGTGACATTTTAATGAGAGAAGTTTCTCCATATTATCTGTTGGTGTCATAATAATGGGGAAAAACACATCATGAAAGTATCTAATGACAAAAAAAATCTCATTAAAAGCAGAAAACTTCTCATTATAAATGAGAAGGAGCAGATTGTATTTGTCATGGTGGCAGCCGTGTGCTGCCGTACAGCTGCAGCTGTACACAAGTTCGCTTCTTCCTTTGTGTGGGAGGGCATCTTTGACTTTTTGCCTTTCTGCTCCCTCTGAAATTTGGTTTTCTGGGTTCACATCCAAATGAAAGCAATTTGCACTTGACTTTTTCATCTTAGCATTTCGCATATCTTTTTACAGCAAAATCGACTTCTGATCTCGCATTTAAAATCTGACTTTCGGATCAAGATTTTGACAAGCGAAAGCTTGTTTGAAAATTCTTCGCTGTGAGCAAATTTAACAAGCATGAATATGTATCTCAAATAAATAGATGTACTAAACAGCGCAGTATGTGAATAAATACATATTCAAATACAATGCTGTCCAGGTAACTGCAAAGACTCACAGAGCCACAGAAATGTATTTTCTTACAGTGTTTGAAATATGTGTATGTAAGTAGATAAGCAGTTTCAACAGTATTCCCGTCAGTAAAACTGACAAGAGTTCCTCAATAATCGTAAATCCTGGTAGAAGACAAGTTGTCTGCGCCTGACTGGCAGTATTTACAGAGAAATCCTGAATAACACACCACCATTCATGTGCATTTATTAGCCCTGAGGGGTCCATTCATTAACTGATTCAGCCCTGATACAAAACACTATCAGGCACATGTTGCACCCCTGGCAGTAATATCAGGAGGATCCCGCTGTAATCTAACTGCCCTCCAGCTGCATCCTCCATCACTGCAGTGTTAGTCTTGCTGATGTCTCTGACCCACACTCACACACACTCCTTATCACACCAGATGAATGGCAAACGTAAAGAAACCTGCACAGGTCTGCTCAGTACGGCAGGAATGGAGGTGTCATCTCATTTACCTTGATTTACATTTCATCTGTGTGCTATTTGCATAGGTCACACACCCCACGCTTCACTTACACGTGGGCTGTTTGCAATTTATTAAGGTGCCATGTTTGATGTGTGCTGTGCCGTTAATGATCCAAGGCAGGCTTTTATAAATACATAATGATGTTTACCATGCGATTGGTAAGATTTTCTCATTTAAAACTTCATAATAAAACCAAGGTTGTTGGATCAGGAGCTTTAGATTGATATTTAATCATGGCATAATATCTCTTAATGGAAACTGCTACAGAATTACAGTGTGTGTCAACATATACGTATAAACTCTGACAGACAAGCCGACGGTGGGAGCATGTCGTCACCCCACCATGGAGCGCATGGAGCCATGGACATGTGAATGGATGGAGGTTTGGCTCATCTGCAGTGCGCCGGAGTCTCACGGGCTGGCAGGGCTCCAGTCCTCTGCTCGCTTATTCATCTCTTTCTCCCACTGCCAACACAGTCTGACACACACACACACACACACACACACACATACATTTGGCACATCCTCACCCACCAGAACAATGCCACTTGATTCGCACAATGTCATTAATCTAAAACAAACCAAAAATTCAGAGGCGCCACATTATGGCCGCAAAAAATAAATATGCTAATTGACATTTCAAAATCAATCATGAAGATAAGCGCAGTGCAAAGTACAATCAAAGTCCATTAGAATAATAGTACTACAAAATTCAACGTCCACTGGGCTGATTCCCAAAGGTGCGCGGGGGGAATAGACTAAACTCGACATCCTAAAGAAAATATTCAGCCATGAGAGTAAATTATGCATACAAATGTGCCACAGGTTCGAAAAAATGCTATGTAGATTTGCCAGTTAGGTGGTTCAGGGTGCGGAGGAAGTAAATAAATAATCCTGTTTAATAATTCATTGAAATTCATGTTGCTTTGCCTCCAGCCTTGAGAGTATTTAGAATGCAGCCTGCAAGGGCCCTGCTTCTGACTTGTGGTGGTGTGTGGTAAGATTATGGAAAACGGGAGGAGAAGCTCAAGCATGCGTGCGGACACACATCTCCGCCACACAGACATACAGTACACATATATGTATCATATGTTCGGTAAAATAGTGAAAAAGGATGTCCACTGTCAACATCTTATTCCCCGTTTGCTCCATTTCTCCCTGGAACGACAGATACCATCTCCAGTGTGTGAAGAGAAGTTCACACGGAGCTTCAGGCTGGTGAATACACTGAAGTCGAGAAAGATGGTAACGCAGGCACAGAGAGGACTGCAAATTGGATCTAAAAGTCTTCCGAGGGGAAGAAAGGGAGAAAATAAAAACAGAGAGGGGAGGAGGAGAGGAGAGGAGAGGAGATGAGAGGAGAGGAGAGGAGGCGAGGCTTAGTGATCCATGTGTGATCAATTACTGATGTCTTTGCTTGATAGAATCATACCGGTAAATAAAATGATCTTGTCTCTCTCTGTCAGTCTCTATATGTGTGTGTGTGTGTGAGCAGATTTAGTGTAGATGGTCACTCCAATTCACTAAAGTCTTTACGGTCTTTAATGCAAGAATTCGTCTGCATATCTGTAACGATCCCCAATTCATTTTTGGACGCGGTTCATAGAGTAAAAGTGTTGTGCCAAGTGTAGCTGCTGCATGTTAAATATGTGAATAACTGGAGGGGGTTGATGATTAAGAGAATACTGTGAAAACAGCATCTTCAAGTACTCGCAGGGTGCAGCTTACATTTTGGCGCCGCCAGTCTCTGTTAACGCCTATTAACGAGACAAAGTTAGCGATTCTTTTGCATTTTATACTCTGTTGGCAGCTGAGAAAATGAATGCGAAGATTTGATTAAATTAGAATGAAAAACACACGCTGTGAATTAGGATTGAAGTGCAAGTATTCACATGTTTTTACTGGGATTAATGACGGAGTGAAATATCCGAATATTTTTGTCATGTGTGTGACTGTGTGCTGCTTTCTCCAAACTACATTAGCTGACAGAAACATCGAAGCAGGGCTTTAAAATACATTCATTTAATTGGCTCAACCTTGCAGCTTGCAGCAGTTTATTTTAATTACTTTTCCTGTTAAAATTGCAGCTCACTCTCTACCTGTGTGATAAACATTTTGGCAGGTGAAATGTGAATGACGCAGAGAGCAAAATCTGTTAACTATACACAACATATTCAGTATTCAGGTTGTTCAACAAGTCGCTTCATCAGACATGCAAAACTCAATCCCCAAAGCGCAGAGAGGCATTCAACAGGAGCAGACAGTTCTCACCACGTTACAACTAAATGTCCTAAAACAACGCTCATATTGCCAAACCACAAGAACAACTGAACAATTTATGAATAATTATCTCAAGGTCTGGCTTTAAAAATCAAATTTAGCAAGAAATCCCAGTTTCAAAGTAAAGTTAGTGCTAGTGCTATTGCTAACACACCTGCCATCAAGCCTAGGGGCAAAGCTATCTGGACTACCCATGACATCTAAGGTAAAGTTAGCAGAGATAAGCTGTTCCAACTGATGGACACAGCAAAGGTTAACAGTTAACACAAACCATCGTAATATAATATATAATATAGTTAGCAAGGCTGCGTAACACCCGGGCCACACCGCCTGCGTCAGCAGCGCGTGACGCTACCTCGACTGTTGCGTCTCTCGTGTGTGTGGTGTCCACACAGACAGTGTTGCTGATGCTGTGCTGCTCCTGCCAGCCCTTTCTTTCTACATAGAGTTTGCCTTTCATAATGGCCACTTCATTTCATTATGAATATAATTTCTATTTATTTTAGACATAAACAAGTTCAGAAGCATGTGCTCATTTGTAAATAATAAATCCACAATTACACGCCTTTACTCTGTTCATTTATAGAACTGTGCAAGTCACTGCATTTTCTACAACACCTGCCTGAGCTGCACCTGATAACCTGTGTGGCCCGGATAGTAACTGTGGGTGAGTGAAGACTAAACTAGTAAGTGAGGCAAAGCTAAGCTAACAGGGCAGCAGCAAAGGCCTGCCCCCTAATTCTAACATCATTTTGAAAGTGAAAGGTAGTAAATCCAATATGAGTTGGAGTAAACACAGAGAGAATAGCGATGTGCGTCACGGGAAGCAGAATCACTAGCGTGAATGTTCAAGCAGGGAACAAGCGAGTATCCCACCCACAGCTGTGATTCATCCATTTAGTCCCACTGTGGACGACATAGAGACAAACTGTAGTATTAAAACATCCACCGGAGATTAAGACTTCAGTATTCCAATTCAGTTCATTCAGCCATGAAGTGTTCAATGAAAGAACTTAATGTTTCACACATTTCAGTTCAAGAAACTTAGTGCCACCAACACACTCTCTGATCTGACTTTAACATCTTTACAGAGACTCAACATCACAGATAGTACTGGATTGCCATGGAAATGAACTCACTGTACACACCAACATCTCAAGGCCAAGTAAATGTTTAACCCTCTGAGACCCGCGAGATTGCCGGCGCTCCCGACCAACTTTACAGTCTTTCAGAGGCTGTGGCAGGCTCAGTTTTAGAGCTAATTCATGTTTTTTTCTGATTTATGACTAGAACAACCTGACACACAGCACTGAGCTGTATCTCAAATTAATCTTCAGGTCTTTGAGATGATATCCATCACTTCTATATGACATATACTGTTGACCTGCTATGTCCCACTAAAGAGCCCCTGTCCCCCCCCTAAAAATGCCAAAAACAGGTCTCAGAGGGTTAAAGCATTTGTAAATGTCCCACAGTTTAAGGTCATTCTTTATTCTTTAGCATACACCGTTATGCAGCTTGCTATTGATCACACACACTGCATTGATGCTCGGGCCTTCCTCCAACTCCTCCTCGTGTTTTATCTAACATGCTGCAGGGCCCGAAGGTGGAGGAGGGTCTTGTATTGTTGCCAACATCCACCCTAGCTCTACGATAATGAGCTCTACGGGGCCCGAACCTGACCCGGGAAGGAAAAGCTATCGGTTAAAAATAACAGGCAGAACCATCGCTGTGGTCAAAGCATCACGTGGCATTTCAGCGGCTTAATATAATCTTGGAACGGCATAACAAAAATGCAAATCAAGCTGTGAATCACCACACGAAATCACCAGATATCTACGGATGGCGGATGTTTATTCATGACAGGTGAGTTATACACAGTCGGCCTACGGCCCCGCAGGGCAGCAAAGCTTATTCTACCAGGATGTTAAACTCTCGGCTTCATGATACTTTTAGTGGGCTGTTCAAAGCCTTCCACGTCCTCTGGTTAGAACGCTACATTAGAAATGACTGCAGCATGTTCAGCCGGTAACCTGTGGGCTGCAAATCAAAAGCCTACATGCTTTAGGTGCGGACGTGAGCTATTGTATGCAAATTCCATCAGCATAACAATCCCTCTGCTTTTAACAGACGCAGGCAGCGGCGATAAATGAGCACAGAGCTGGTGTCGAACATCTTTCATTTATCTGCGGCAGCTCTGACGCATCATCATTTGGGTTAGCCTTGATGCTAGATTGGTTTACACAGCTATAAATTTGACGCGGCATTTAAATAGGTGGCGGGATGTTACCAGCCATCACTCACTTCGCCACAGCCCTGTGGTGGTTGTGATCATGATGACACAGTAATATGGCTATCCGCTTTTTTTTTCTTTTATCCAGGCTAAATTGCTGTTTATGGCAATAAGACGGCTTCTATTCCCAGAGGCCACAGTTAGTCAGACTGGCTCTTATTGTCTTACTGCTGGGTTGTGGTGCAGAGCACAAACACTGTCACCAACACCACCACCACCCCTCCTTCTCCTCCTTCTCCTCCTCCTCCTCCTCTATGCCTCTCTGTTGGTTCTCAGAGCTATTATTTTTATCTGAAAACCTATACGAGGCAACGGAGAGAAAAAGAGACAAGAGAAAGAGATGGAGAGGGGAGGGGAGGGGGAGGCACACAGAGAGACAGAGTGCAGCAGGGGAGGAAAACTGTGATTCTTCTGAAGCTGTGATCGATGCTACCAGCATGTGTCTGCGTTGCACATTGCCAGCAAGGAGGGCTCTATTGATTTGCTCCCGTATTTCAATCAAAAAAAGTGGGTTCTCAACCCCAGATTTTCCTCTGTACTTCTATGAATTAACAGCGTCTCACTAAATAAAGACGCCAAACCGTCAAGCTTAAGCAATATTTGAAAAAAAAACTCCATCTTGTTATGCAGAGACAACAAAAGACACGTTTGAGAGTGCAACTGGGACATCTTTGGCATGGTAATGATGTTTCATGTGGATTCCTGTCTGTTGCTGGCCGATGGCTATAATCTTCTCACGGGTGTTTACAGTGTGCCTCTCTCCAATTCACGCACAAGTATGTCAGGAAGTGAAGAAAGCGTTACAAAAGGCACAATCACATTTAAAATAATATTTTTTCCTCCTCTCCCCCCCGGTGGTTTTACTGAGAGCACGTTCCCTTAGCAGAGATCAGAAATGTACAGGTCTGCAGGTGGGTTATTATAATGTAGACCGAACCCATCAGGAGGTCAGAGCTAATAGTATAATGGCACATTTTAACATTTGTGCGGATACCTACAGGGGACTCTGCTACTATGAATTAACATCTGCGGTAAGTGTGTGTGTACGTGCATGTGCTCGGGATACAAGTTGTGTATGTGACCTGCTCTCGTGTGAGTGCAGCTCTAAATATAAATCAGACGAGTAGTAAGTCGTGCTTCGTTTGGTGTCTTAGTTTTTGAGGAAATGGATTCATAAGGGAGGGAGTCAGAGGTTGCATGATGAGCTCCCGCAGGTTTTGAGAGAGAGAGAGAAGCAGACAGACAGACGGCTGAGATAATGTGTTCATGGTAAGAAAGCAAAGTCAGTAATAAAAACATAAAAAGATTAGCGACATTAGAGCTGGCGATGAGAGGGAACAGGAAACAGGACGGATTAAGTCGTATTACAATTCTACGGCGGAATATCTTCTGTTTATTCTGGTCAGCAAAGCATATTTTGCAGATTTGTCGGCCTCCCACAGACAAATCTGCATCACAACAGGATGGAGCATGGTCCCATATTGTGATTTCCAAATCAGCCATCTGAATCCTCGCCAGAATGAGCTCTTTCAAACAGACAGTCTGTAGAAAGTGTGACTGAGATCCCTCTGCTGTAGTAGCAATCGGATTTCTTTCAACGAAGCGAGCCAAGTCATTGCCCAAGAGGTAGCGCGCATTTAGCAGAAATACACCTTGAAACCTCGTCTATAACATGACAAGATTAAAAGAAATGTTTTTTCTCTAATTGGAAAGAGAATGGTGAGTTTCAAATTAAATGAGATGAATAAGAAATAGTTCCCAGCGAGTGGGCATCCCCAAGTGCATGAGCAAATAAGCCTGCGCACACAGCCAGCTTTTTAGATCAAAATAGACAGCAAATTGATACAATCAAATCCAAAAAGCGCCACCGCCCTAGGAGATGCAATTTCCCCCCCCCTTTTTTTCCATGATGGAATCAGGATTTGTGTTTCTATTTTCTTTTTATGGTGCCATCGTTTCCCAAACTGTTTCTTTTATGTGCCTCAGAGCCTGGTGAAAAATGGCAGAGAAGCTGTATATCTTTCAACACCAAGGCTAATCTGCAGCGCACACGCAGACAGTTTATATATCGCCGTGTACGTCATTGTAGTCGCACTCATTCATTTGCTATTTAAAACGGTGAATGGAAGCAACAGTGAAACAAGCCTTGAATAACCTCTGGTAGCGCTTGGTGCATGACTTTTTACTAGTAAGAGGTACAATAACAATTTCAGTCCTTAAAATGGATTCTAATGCACGGAGTCACGCTCCAGTGAACATCCTAATGCACTTTAATGTACTCAAGCCAAGCAGCTGAGTGGCGTGACGACGTTTGCTTTTTTCTAGCAGCCAGTTTGTGAGCACGGAGCCGAGTCGCAATCAAGAGTGCAAATAATCTGATTTTGAAAAGAAATTACGAGAAATATTAAACGCTCCTGTTGCTTTCATTCAGTGTACCAACACAGAAATATGCAATTGAATAAACATCATCTTTTTCAGATTTCAGCAGTATGTGGAAAATTTAATTTTACAGTTAAAGAGGCAGTAGGCAGAATGTCTTTGGCAACATTGGGCAGAAAATCCATAATAACCTTTCAGCATATTGTAATTCAAGTGCTCTTAGAGAGAGCTAGACTTCTGCTCCTCCTCATTGCTCTGTTTTCAGGCTTTAAAAAAAATCACAGGTCATTTCAGAGAGAGAGAGCGTTCCTATTGGCTGTGCTCCGGCTGGTGGGCGGTGCTTGGTATTTCCTCAACTGATCTCAACACAGCTGCTGGGTTACAAACTTTCTCATTTTACAGCTAAACAGTTCACTACAAGATGTTTCTGAAAACATTTGAGGAGAGAAATAGGCATTACAGTAACAGAATATTGATTCATATTTGATCAGCGCTGCCTAGTTTGACCGTTTGACTCTGATTGGTTGTTTTCCTCCAGTCTGTGAAATCTTGCAGATGTCATTAGGAGCACCGGAGGACACAGAGGAACATGATTTTTTTCAGATTACCTGTCTCATGCACTACTGTCAGGATATAGTGACCGTCTTATAGAGTACTGTCTAGACCTGTTCTATGTGAAAAGCATCTTGAGATAACTTCTCTTATGATTTGACGCTATATAAAAATGAAGTGAATTGAATTATAAAAATAACTTTTTTTAATCATACTTGCTCCAATATTACCTACTGCAGCTTTAAATTACAGTGAAAATATCTCTCTAACTGTGAGGCATTTCATCTCTGCTGCTGAGGTGAAATCGTGCCTCTGTTTTCGTAATGAAAGTTGTTAATTAATATGTGAAAACAGAATCCTTCCTATTTGATTGACAAGTTTACAGCTTTACCACTGTAAACAGGTATGCATCTCTCTCTCTCTCTCTCTCTCTCTCTCTCTCTCAGTGTGCTGTACATCTCTCTCTCTCTCTCTCCCTCATCCCTCTCCTTTGCTTACTAATGAGCCGTGAGATTGACAGCTGGATTACTGGGCTGGTTTGTAATCCTTTAATTTCTCCATTTAAGATAATCACTCTCTGGATGGAGCGCTGCCTACAAACACGTGCACACACAAACACACACAATGCACAAAATATACTGTGTTCGTATATAAATAAACAAGTGTGCTCACGCACTAAACGAAAATGAACAAGAAAATGTGGTGAAAACAAGAGCACGCAGGCGCCCTGATCAAATATAGATTCCAGGCTGAATTAATCCAAAGGACAAAGTAGAGCACAAGCTGCTCTCTGGCGAGGGACCTTTTTGATATTGGAGTTTGCAGAACAAAGGCATCTCGACAGTGTAGTCTTTTAATTAAGGCGATAGAATAGCAAAAGCCCCGTGGCTTCAGAAATGGCTGTACAGTAGAATACAGAGCGGCCCTCTGGAGATGCATTCAGCAGCTTAGAAGGATCTATGTGTTGAGTCGAGCCCAACGTAAATCATTTTGATTGGGCCGTTTTTTTTCCATCTCCTCCACTGCCGCAGACTGAGGATATGAGTGTTGGAGAACATGAGAGGTCAAGAGGCAACACAAGGTCAAACCGCTTGGCCGTAATTCATCAATAAAGTGAGAGGCTATCTGTCACTTTGAGCCCCTGACTCAGGAGCGGAGCGGGGGTGGGGGGAGGAGAAAAACAAAAGGGTACAGCTGAGCAAGAGGGCAGATAAGGTAGGTGGAGATTCTCATAGATTGTTACAGCTCAACACTTGAATGTGCAGATGATGATCAGCTTGTTCACTGTCTTAACGGGTAGTTTGATGGAGAGTCAATACAAACCGATATCATTCCGCAGTGTTTAACAGAACCGCCTGTCCACCAGAGGATAGCGTGTCAGAGTCACGTTTTGTATCGTCGAGGCGTGAATATTACACGCCTGTATGAAGGTGCAGTACTTAGTTAAGTTTAGGAAAAACATCATGGTTGGCCTTAAAAGAAGTACGTAGTAAACTTAGTACAATACGCAGTGAAAAAACGTGACACCATCCTGTTGGCCTTAAAATAAGAACCTAAACTAGGTACAATACATACAGAAACAATGTAACATCAGTACGGAAAACACGTCACAAACGTCACCAATGTTGGAGAAATGATTTAATCGACAGTCTCTGGTCATAGACAAAGAGCTCCCTCACTACAGCATTCTTTATAACCTTGATTTAGCCTTCCCCCCTTGTGGCCCACACCTTCCACCCTGCTTGTGTGAGAAAGCATTGTCCATTCATACAAGGGAGTTACTTGTGATAAGCTAGTTTTAGCAGAGTGCAGGTGCGAGGGGGGTAAGAAATGTAACTACACATTTGGACAGTCTGTGCTCTCCCGGAACAATCAGATTTATCTGAGCACATGGATGCTACATACACATTACAAGGGACACGGTATTTCTCTCTCACACCAAAAACACGTAAAAGATATCACTAAAAACACGTCACTAACGTAAATTACTAAACATAACACCAATCTTGAACACTGGTCTCCTGGTTAAAAATCCTGTTGGCCTTAAAATAAGTATGTAAACTAGGTACAATACGTACAGAAACAATGTAACATCAGTACGGAAAACACGTCAATAAAAACCCGTCACAAACGTCACCTAAAACACGTCAAAAACCTCACTAAAAACATGTCACAATGTCACTAAAAACACGACAAAAACGTAACTTTCAAAACAAAACACCGGTCTCAAAACCTGTCCTGTGTTTGTTGGATCCATCCACCTCCTCTCCCGCCATAACCAGTCTTTCTCCCTTTTTATTCTACACTAGCTCTGACCATAGCATATTCACGCAGATGCAGTTACGTTGCAGTCAGTACAGACTACATTACGTGAAAATGCCACGCCTAAAGCAAGAACGTTTTTATTACACACTTCTGCCATGCACATTAGCGTGTGTGGGGCGACTGTAGCTCAGTGGGTTGAGCGGGTCGTTCCTTTAACCACAGGGTTAGATCCTCGGCTCCTACTGTCTACATGTCAAAGCGTCCCAGCGAGACACTGAAGCCCAAGTTGCTCCCCGGGCGCTTTAAAGCAGCTCACTGCTTAGGATGGGTTAATTGTGGAGGTCAAATCTCATGTATGTAGCTGTATGAATGTAATAAAGTTTAAGTGTCATTCACACGCCTTTTCGTGTGACCGGACTGGTTAATGTCAGTTTGGCCTCTGTGCATTCAGTGGACATTCTGTGGTACATGTTAGTGTAGCACAGGTGATGGAGGTGTTAGCGTGTAACAAAAGAGGAGAAGTGCCACTCAATAACAAGAAAAGCGGCTTCAAGTAATTTGCTAACATTAGCCACGGTTAAGCTCACATTTAAGACTCAAGATTCGATACTTTATTTCCATATCAACATGATTGATTGGAATTTGACTTAGTGAGCTCCGTTAAACAAAGACAGAGAAAACAGCAAAGCCACACACTCATAAAGAACATAATACATTAAACAAAGTATAAAACAGGTAATATCCATACCCATAAAATAATCATAAAAGCATAAAACAAATGGGTAAAATAAAATCACACAAGAACAGCATAGATAAAACACCAGCACCTGTAGGGAACATCCAGCGACCCACTAGATAAAGTGCTTCAAGTGCATTAAAAACGTCTGCCCTACTGCACAAATATTTAACCTGCCGAGTGGCCTGCAGTCCCAGATTTGTAGTTTTAAGGTGGCGGATAGCTTCAGGATATGTGCCGCATTTAGGAATCACCAAGTTTTGTTAAGAGTTGATGTGTGATGGTGTGTGAACCCCACGGCTTTACAGTGAAAGAGGATTTCTGGAGTTTCTCATCCAAATTGTAGGGCTGCTTGTTAAACTACAATATGTCCTTTTTTACTTCAATACGTAAATACTACGACTGTCAATCGATTAAAATATTTAATCCAGATTAATTGCATGATTGTCCATAGTTAATCATGATTAATCGCAAATTAACCACACATTTTTTTCTGTTCAAAATGTACCTTAAAAGGGAGATTTATCAAGTATTTAATACTCTTATCAACATGTGAGTGGACAAATATGCTGCTTTATGCAAATTTATGTATATATTTATTATTGTAAATCAGTTAACAACACAAAACAATGACAGATATTGTCCAGAAACCCTCACGGGTACTGCATTTAGCATAGAAAATATGCTCAAATCATAACATGGCAAACTGTAGCCCAACAGGCAACAACAGCTGTCAGTGTGTCAGTGTGCTAACTTGACTATGACTTGCCCCAAACTGCATGTGATTATCATAAAGTGGGCATGTCTGTAAAGGGGAGACTCATGGGTACCCATAAAACCCATTTTCATT
>CAKAOH010029354.1:0-73054 GCA_916701665.1 Sebastiscus tertius | reverse complement strand
GAGAGTATACTTTAAACGTACTTGACTCATACTGACAAGTATACAGAAAAGTCTAAGTATACTTGGCTTATACTTGTACTTATTCTTTTAATTCTAAGTTAGTATACTTTTATTATAAAAACTATTTAACTAGTAGTTTACTGAATATACTTTAAAGTATATTCGCTTTCATAAACTATAAAGAGGGCTACAAGTATATACAAGTATGCTTGCAGTAGAATAACTATTAAACTAGTAGTTTACACCACAAGTATAACATTAGTAATCTTCACAGTATACCTATAAGTTCACTTGTAGTATAGTTCATATTATAGTTGCGGTATAAAATACAACTAGGACGTAAACTAGTTGTGTACTCAAAGTTTACTACTCAAGTATACTTATAAGTATACTTCTATAAACTATAAAGTGGGCCAATTTAGTCCCAAGAAGTATTGAAGTAGTACACTTACAAGTATACTACTAGTACATTGATATTAGTATACTTATTACTTAAAGTATACTTGGGAATAAACTTGAAGTATACTTCTTTTTTATAAGGGCTACTCTGTTGCATGTATAATGTTAACATTACATCATACATTATGGTGTTGGGAATACTGCTATAAAGGGTATAGGTTAAGTATATAAGTAACAAATTACTCTATTATTGGTTAATAATTCACTTACTAATGCTTTCTAGATCAGCTACCGGCTATTAATGAGAAAAAACATGCCGGGTTATGGAAAATCTCTGGCTGGTGAGTCATTGATAGTCATGTCATTACTCACCGGCTTCTCACAAGTTATTGCTTCTTACTGCAAGAACAATATGTAACAATAAGAATAGATCAAGTCTTGAATAGTATATGTGAATAAGTTATTAATAGATGCTCTTTTACAGAAGGTAAATGGTCAAACAGTCCATTGGAGTGGTTGTCCTGATGAACTAAAGGGCTAAAAAAAGGCAAAGCAAAGTGTGAAGAGAGGATTTTTCACAACCTGGCAACCCAAATTGTTGTTCACATTATTGCTGATTATTAGTTATTACCAATCTACAAAGCATTGGTAAGTGACTTATAAAGGATACAACCTATAAACCCTTTACACAGGGTGCATCAGCCACGTATAGGCCTACCTTAAGATGAGATGTTTGAATGTCAAGTTTGGAAAAATCAGCATGCAGACATGATGTTCATTGTGAGGGATTATCTAAGTGTTCTCTGAAACACCCTGTTGTGCACCACAGGTCAAAGCTCTTACTTATCATTGATTCATACTTGATTGTTTAAAAAAATGTCTGTCTGACTGTCATGTTATGTCTGACTATGACTGGCTGGTTGCATTGCCTCAACACAGATCACACATGAAAGAACAGGACACTGATCTTTTATCCAGCCGCAAGCAAGACAAGTTATTGCATCAGAGCTATAAAGGCAAAAAAAACACATACAAATGCAATAATACAGTCGTAAAGTGTAGAAAATGTTAGTAGTAATGCGAAGAACGTGGGGTTTTGTAGTAGGGGGTGTAAGAAAATATCGCAATATTATGTTTTGTGATACAATATCGATTCTCAGAAAAACGCTATATTGATTTGTAATTGTTTACATGCAAAGAATAACTCAGTCAATGCTTTATTTCATTTGCAAAGATATGCGTCCTCTCTCTGTGATAAATGCAAATGCAGATCCACTCGTCGACGTGAGCGCTCGTCTGCCTCTCAGCATGGAAACAGCCTCTGTGCTCTACTGTATTCTGTCGGTACACCTGTATTCTATTAAAATACACCTGATCTATAGGCTACATAACATACAGACGATCAGACTATTATCATACTGTCGGAGACGTATGATATTGCGTCTCCGCATGCGTCTCCAGTGACCACTTGTGATCTGATCTCACTTCCTCGCTCTATATTAAAATAAACACGCAGTAAACTTGTATTTTGATGTTATAAAAAATGTTAATAAAATGTACCCGAATTCACGATATCACTACCGACATTCCTGTAATATTACGTCACAGCGTCTGCCCTACTAGCCGTGTGTTTACTGTGTGTTTATTTGCAAATAGAGCGGGGAAGTGTGATCAGATCACAAGTGGTCACTCATGTGGAGACGCATTCTAATGCCAGGTGTGAACAGACTTACTTTAAGCTGTCCACTTGTGTTCCGATCACTGAGGACGCACGTTAATAGCAGGTCTGAACAGAACTTTAGTTATGCCCCCATCTCTGCTTACAAGAACGTATGTGGAAACAAATCTATATCTTACTGGAATATGAGGAAATACCAAGCACCGCCCACCAGCCGGAGCACAGCCAATAGGAACGCTCTCTCTCTCTCTGGAATGACCTGTGATTGGTCAAAGTCTCCCGTCACGGGCTAGATTGTTTTACAGCCTGAAAACAGAGCCATGAGGAGGAGCAGAAGTCTAGTTTTCTCTAAGGAAAATTGAATTACAATATGCTGAAAGGTTATTATGGAATTTTTTGCCCAATGATGCCAACAGATTGTTTGAATCTTTAAGAGATATAGTCTACTGTTAGCAGCCAACAGCTGCAGTATATAAACTGTGCCCACAGCAGTGGTTTTGTTATTAACACTGAGTGTGTTCCACAGTCCTACTTTGTGTCAGACTACGACCCCACCATCGAAGACTCCTACACCAAGATCTGCACCGTGGACGGAAAGGAGACCCGGTTGGACAGTAAGGCTCCGCCGTCACACACTGGATATGAATTCATATACCGCAACACTGTTTGTGTCGAGCGTGTGAAAGACTTTTGTTTGAAAGCAAGAGGGTGTGTTGCGCGGTGATGTGATATGACACAGGCAGCGGTGTTTGCTCTCTGGATGTTTCATTCCCTTGTTAGGACTTGTACTTGGCCAGTGTTACTGCATGGAGCCAGGCTACAGTTGTGTTGGGTCACACTGCTGTTTCACCACACAGTAATAATTTATATGAATCATCAGATGAACTCTGCAGGAGCCGCTGCTTGTGTTGGTGTGTCTGGCTGCTCTTTAGAGACTTACATGTTTGTTTACAGCACTGTAGATCTTAGAATCCTCTGAATTCTTCTCTACACCTCGCCCTTCATGAACATAACTGAAGACCAAATGGGTGAATAGAAGTAGTAGGAAGTCATTATATCTAAAAGCACTTAGATTTGATATTGGGAGCACTTGTCATATGCTATAATGTATGTGTACTCAGATGTGTCAGTGTGTGATCAGGGTGGGACTAGCATATCATGACACAATGCTCTGTCAGAGACCTCAACAGCAACATGGGCTTCCTTAGCCCCACTTTGTGCCTCTCAGGCTCATGCAGCCGTACATTTGAGTCACACAGATAAACCTTCGTCTTTCTGGAAGTTAACTCCCTGGTGAGTTTTTTAGAAAAAAACCCAGACGGTTGTTAAGCAACACTTGCTGGTTTAAAGGTAACCCTCAAAGACTACTTCTAACTTGTTTCACCAAGCTGTGACTCCGTTCCCTTAAGTGCATTTATCTTATATAGACTGATTTGTACGACGTGAACCAAAATTGAAAGTTTTTTATTATCAGTATGACGCATTTTGCTCCACTCTTGACCAGCAGTGTGACAGAACATCCACACCAAACACAAAGCACTCATTTCTTTTCAATGACGAGCTTAGCTGATAGGGTGACCATAATATTTTCAAACCCCCTTAAACCGGGACCCTTAAATGTACCGCAGTGTTCATGCTGACTGGACTGAGTTTTATGTTTAGTCTCCGATTCAGGTGAACTAAAGCAGCCGGTTTCTAACCGTCTATGTCAATGTTTCTTTTTTTTCCTTTATTGTGTATACAAAATTAGGACAAGGTCATTTCTGGCAACTTTGGAACATCTTTGGATTACCAATAAATAGAGCAATTCAAGATTTCTATTGTGTTTTTAGAAGTCTGAGGATTCTGGAAATAGCTCCAGAGCAGCAGTAAGCTCTGCAGAGATTTATCTTTCTTTAACTCTATGGCATGAATCTAATGATAAAACAAGAGAGGCACAAAGGGGGCAAAGTGTTGCTGTGGTAACAACTTATGGCAACTCTTAGAAATGATTGTAAATGAACCCACTCATAGACATGTATCTTACTGTATAACATTCAGCAAGCTCTGACTGTTGTAACACTGGTTGTGTTGTGATTGTGAATATATAACTTAAAGGGACTGTTTGTAACTTTTTATTTGTATAAATGTAGCGGGTCGCCACACATGCGCGCTCGCATATGCGCGTTCGCGTGTGGCCCGTGCCTCTCTTCCTCTGCCTGCCTGCCTTCACTCAGAGAGCGCACGCGTTCTCGTTCAGCTCGCTCCACCTCTAGACGTGAACGCGCGCTCACTCCACACTGCAGAAGAGTTAGTTTAGCTCTGAGAATATCTAGTGAATGTTCAGTGGACGTTTGTGCAGAAATAAATGCTGCAGCTCCTCCAGACCAACAGAGGTTTCCCGTGTCTTGTGAAGTGACGGAGCTGCTCAGCGAGTAACGTTACCGTCTCGTTACCGACCGGGTGCCGGTGTCTCCCTGCTCTCTCCGGCTGCAGGCGGAGAGAGAAGGGAGACATGCTCCCTGAGCCCCGCTGCATCAGCCTGCGCTGAGGCAGGAAAAGCCAACACTAAGATCAGATCTAAATCATGTTCATGGAGAGACCTTCGTCTGGTCAGCTAACATTACTGCCAAGCAGGTGAAATATAGAGTGATATTGTGCTTTTAGCTGACGTGTGTCTCCTCACTGTTTTGAGCGATGCTCGTTCAGGTCTATTTAGAGCGAGCAAGCGCGAGCCCGACGCTGACTTTCGTTGATTTCACGGCCACAGGTGTCACTATTAAGAAGCATTTCTGAAAGTTACAAATAGTCCCTTTTAAATATGCCAAGTTACCTCATTCATCATGCTCTTCAGCACCATGGGCGGCTAGTCCTCTTGATTTTGAATCATCACTGCCACCTGGCCATCAGGAAACCTTCATCAACATTACCAACCATGAACTAACACTAATAACTAATAGTAATTCATGTTGTGGGATTATTCCTTATTTCATGTGCTATTTGGGGATATCTATATTATTATTACATACTTATATATAAAAACAAAACAAACAAAGCATTCGAATATTGATTCAAATCAAAGCATTTGGGTCGGCCCTAAGCTGCGGTACCCTCTGGCCGCACTTTGCCGCTAAAAAGTTCAAACTTTTCCCAACTTTTACGACATAAGAGAAAAGATATCCGCACGCTTAGATCTATGCAGTATTCCACTTTATTCTAAGCTTTCGACGTATGCTCTGATGAAGGTCTGACAGACCCGAAAGCTTAGAATAAAGTGCATAGATCTAAGTGTGCAGATATCTTTTCTGTTTTTTTTTAGCTAAGATTAAGACAGGTGGAGTGGTTGTCATTCTGCATTACCCAACTTTTACGCCAAATTCACACCAGAGCAGCGGCGAAGCGCGACTCCGCAGCGATCTTGATGTGCAGTATCTATGAAAAGCTGCGGCGGCCGCTCCCGAGCTCAGCGAGCTGCGAAGTGAGTCCAATTTAAAAGTTGAGAAAATTTCACTTTAAGCGGCGAAGTGCAGCCAGAGAAGACCCACAGCCGAAGAATTTCTTCCTGCCTGAAACAAAAGCACACGCCTCCCAGAAAAACGTCGGGAGCGGCCACTGCGGCTTTCCACCGACATTGGCAGCTCGCCGCAGGCTGCACTTCGCCACTGCCCTGGTGTGAATTCGCCATTCTACCTAAACAGAGCCGTCTTGGGTGCCTACATACATTTATGTTATACCTAGTCTCAATTATTGTGTAACACATACTGTACTATAACATAACTGCTGATAGCACATGGAAACCAGCACTTTGTTTCTGTTGACCTGTACCTCCAGATTTGTCAGTTAAAGATCCATCATGGCAGGAAATTGAACGCATTTGAATACAGTATATATACATATATATGTGTGTGTGTGTGTGTGTGTGTGTGTGTGTGTGTGTGTTTCAGTCTTGGATACAGCAGGTCAGGAGGAGTTTGGAGCGATGAGGGAGCAGTACATGCGCTCAGGAGAAGGCTTCTTATTGGTGTTTGCACTCAACGACCGGGGCAGGTAATGGAGAAGCGTGCACGTCGGGAGCTTTCAAATTCCACAGATTATTAGTGCTTCTTCCTCAGAGGTGTGACGCAGTGTGCTGAAAGATTTGTCGATGTAACCGTGTGACGCTGTCACTCACTCCTGTGTTCCTGCTAAAGAGGAAGTGCAGCGAGCCGTCGCTGGGTGGTGAGACGGACGTGAGGACTCACTGTCCAGCTGTTATTTAGATAGTTACAGGCAGGGAGTGGACTCAATATATCACGGACAACCACAAAGTGATGTAATGTCTCACACACGCACTCAATAAAACATATGTGAGACAATACTGTGAGCGTTACAAAACATTGTCCGGGAGGTTGTTGTATTAGCTGACATTAGTTCATAAATGAATATAAAAAAGAAGCACAGATGTTCATCTGTACAGTTTGGATTGAAGCCATAGGGAAGAAGCAAATTACACAAACCCAACACATTAAATAACTACAGGACTGATGAATTGTTTTGTCTGAATGCATACATTAGTAGTTTTATATTCATTCATTTGGACCGTAAGTAGGAGTTTTGAGATAGCTTTCCTCACAGTGTTTAGCGTCTTTTGTTATTAACATACCCAGTAGACACTATTAACTGAAGGAAACCACATTTTATTGCATTATTCATTTCTCTAGCTGTTGCCTGTTTGCACTAATCATCATCATCATCATCAGTATCATCATCATCATCATCATCTGCCTTTGTAAAGCATGTTTTCTGCTTCGTTTAACAGAGAAGAGTGGAGCTGATTTGATTGGTCATTATTGTGTCCATCTCCTGCACACGCAGCGCATTATCTCCTGTAAATCAGAATCTATGTTTGTTGATACTGTGATTACTAATTCTTTCCCTCTCCCCCCCCACCCCGCGACAGCTACCACGAGGTCCAGAAATTCCACACTCAGATCCTGAGAGTGAAGGACCGAGACGACTTCCCCATGGTGCTGGTTGGAAACAAGGCTGACCTGGAACAGCAAAGAGTGGTAGGTAACACCCTCACGCATCCTGGGGGTGGGATGTTATAAAACGTTGGGTTAATGGGTTCAGACTGACCTCAGTTATTAGACAAACTAATGTGATCAGCAAGACGAAGCCCGCCTCATTTAAAGGAGGAGCAGCAAATCAGTTGACCATGTGACCCAGGCCTAGACAAATATCCTTAAAGGTCCCATATCATGCTCATTTTCAGGTTCTTACTTGTATTTTGTGTTTCTACTAGAACATGTTTACATGCTGTTATGTTAAAAAAACCCTTTATTTTCCTGATATTGTCTGCATGAATATACCTGTATTCACCCTCTCTCTGAAATGCTCCGTTTTAGCGCATTTCAGCGGAATTGCATTGCTAGGCAACAGCTTGGGTCCATGTTTACTTCCTGTCAGCTGATGTTATTTACATACACTGCAACAGGAAATGAACTGGGACACATTTTAGAATGTTTATGTTTAAAACCGTGTAATGATCTATATAACTGTATATTTGTGACATCACAAATGGACAGAAATCCTAACGGCTTGTTTCAAACGCACAGTTTGTGAATACGGGCTGTGTGTATTTCTCTGTATATTGAGCGTTTTGATAGTTTAACAGTATTTATATAGCACTTAAACCTGCTTTATAATATAAAAGATATGAAAATCTCACTTTTTACAATATGGGACCTTTAAATATGAAGGATATAAATATGAACCTCGCTTTACAGTAATGTAACGGTGGACCGCTGATTACTGAAGTGAATGGAGAGTTAAATAATAAAAAAAGGATGAGGTGACAGTGGAGGATCTTACTGGATTACTGTTTGCTTTGTCTGCAGATCTCCAGGGAGGACGCTCAGGGGTTCGCCAGAGAGAACAGGATCCACTACATGGAGGCTTCGGCCAAGAATCGCTACAATGTGGATGAAGCCTTCTTGGAGCTGGTGCAAATTATCAGGTACAGTCCTTATTTATTTTACATTATTTCAGTCAGGTTGGTGTAGCAGATTATGGGCCCTATTTACACCATCTATAGCAGATGGTGTAAAGTGCATTTAGGGTGTGTCCAGGCTCATTGTATGGGTGCAAAGTAAGGTGCAAGGGGCAAAGGGGTTGTATTTTTCTGCTGAGGAAGCAGATTTGCTTGTGCGCGAAGTGAAAGTGCAAGGCTCAATAACAGCACTTGTGGACTCATCATGACCAGGGATGCTAATTTTGAAAAATGTTCTTAACCGATAACCGACCCTCGTGCTAGTGCCTCGCATGCAGCGGTGCGCCAGCTGCAGTGTAGGAGCACAACAGACAACGGAGTCTCCAGTTCACCCGTCCGGGAGCGTTACTCTAGCAGCCATGGTGCTGCGTGTAGTGTCGCGGACATGCAGCCATTTTCCCAGTAAAAATCTCCACCGCACATTTAGTTTAGTTTAGTTTAGTTTTGCAGGTTGTCAGCTGTTTGTCTGCCTGCCATAACTTTAGCAAGTATCCAACAACCCAGGTGTGTATTTGTGCTACGTTAGCATCTGCAGCATTGCCGGTGTCTTCGCGCTTGCCGCCGCCGCACACATACGGTCTGTCAGCGTGGCGAAACTTTAACGAGTGTCCGACAGACCGCGTGTGTGTGTGTGTGTGTTGGCGTTGCTGGTGGTGTTATAGCTGTGAACGTAGCAGTGTGTGTGTACAGTTTATTTGCTGGTGAATAAATGCTACAACTCCTTCGCTCCGCACCGCTCAAGTGAGCTGGAGAGATCGGAGTCAACTTTCCTGTATCCTGCAACTCCTGCTTTGCCTCTTAAGGTGGGCTCTTGAGGTGGACCAGCTTTTCTCCTTAAACTGATGAGTTTTTCTCAGCTTTTTAATGAATTTTTAGTATTTCTTTTAACCGTTTTAACCGATAGCGTTAAAGGGTTAATTATTAACATCCCTACTCATGACAAATTTTGTCAGAAAAAAATAAAAATAACAAATAAGCATTTCCACCATAAATTGGTGCATAAAAATTCACCAGAATGCAGGAAATGAAGAGGCTCAAAATTTCCATTGTGAACCGTCGTTTAAAGCTTTAATGGAAATTGAGGAGGTATTAAATGTTCAGGACTGATGGATGGATGTAGAGTTGGGGGGGGTGAAGATGGAAGAAGGATGTTACGGGAGGACACACTGAAATCCGGGCAGAGGGAGACTCAGCTAAGCCCACCAGGAAGAGCGCTGGTCGTTGATGCCAATTTTCATAGTGGCCAAACGGCGGTACTACAACTTCTGTGTCCGTCACATGATGCCATTGGGCCCAAAAAGACTTTTTCCCCATAGACTTACATTGGGAAAGAGACGTCTGTTTTCTATTCAGACCCCTCAACCCCTTTTAAACCTGCATTAATCAATATTTGGGATCAAATATCAACAGTCAATCAAATGACACTGTGTAACGTGTACAAGGGGACACTGAACCCCCTGGTGACCAGAGGGCAAAACTCTATTAATGATTCTTTCTTGTCTTTGTCTCTACTCTTCTTCGTTCACAGAACTTTTCAGGAGATGGAGTGTCCTCCTCCTCCAGCTCATCACACAAGGAAACAGAAGAGAGGTGGCTGTCCCTGTGTCCTCCTCTAAGCACTGTTACTATGGACACCAAAACCTCATCCCTCTACAGCTTGTCCAAAAAGGTGTGTGTGTGTGTGAGAGAGAGAGAGAGAGCGAGAGAGAGAGAGAGAGAGAGAGAGAGAGAGAGAGAAAGATAAGGTGCATCATTTTCTTTCCAAATGGTTTCATTTGCACTTTTTTTTTTGCCAAAAACAACATTTAAATCAGTGTAATCTTTTATTTTAATGAGAGGATTTAAAGGGCGAGGTGTCGGTAGCAGTTAGTCCTCGGTGGAGGACGTCAGGACTGTGGCCGGCGTCCCGGTGACGCGGAGTAATAATAATGACGTCACTGTACATAGTTAGTGTTTCACAAATAGAAATATCATCACACCATCACGGGTTGTAGAAATGAACAAACTGCAGAGCTGACTGTGTGACTGCGTTTGGGGGAAAATCACAGAAACAATTGTTTCCAATATCGTGTCTTTAAGTGTACAAAAATGGGACATTTCAAACATGTAACATTTCAACTTCAGCTCATGAAATGTGGCACACCCCAAAGAGGAGCCGTTACATAAACGTGCTGTCATGTTCCATGCCTTCCTGCAGGGGGCAGCAGAGCCCCGCAGCATCATCAGAAAAGGAAATGGAGCAGCACTTCCAGGCTATAGTTCTGTTTTCCAGCTGCTGTGTTTGTCTTTTGGTGCCTCCTCCCCGTCTTCATCACTTGTGTTGCCTTAATGAGACAGAATATCGAAAACATCCATAAATACAACTTGAGTGTAGGAGCTCCTGGTTCCTTGGCCGTGCACAGCCGACACTGGATGAGGAAGAGTCTAATTCGAGGTTACCTGAACAATCAATCTGGCAGTGCAGTTCATTCATGACAGCAGAACTTGTTTCAGTGTTTGCACATTTCAACATCATGTTGGATTGACACAAATACTCTCTGGATGTTCATTGTTTTGGTGATAGGTGGACTACGTTCTGGTACTAATGTCTTTTTTTATTGATTCATTTTTTTTTTTTTTTACATCTACATCATTAGTGTCTTAAAATTAGGTACATGAAGGGATGCACCGATGCCACTTTTTTTCAGACAGAGTACAAGTACTTACATTTGGGTGATATTTCGCCGATACCGAGCACCGGTACGAGTACTTCTCTGTGCCAAAAAACCCTCGTAATCAGCCAGCTGGAGGGTGTGAGGCTGGAGAGTCCCGCATACGAGGTGGTGCACCGCACGGCCCGCGTAAAAGGCGCCTAGGGTCTGCGGCGATGTCGGCAACCCACCCGACCCGTCTTGAAACACGGACCAAGGAGTCTAACGCACGCACGAGTCAGAGGGTGCAAGCAAAACCCCGTGGTGTGATGGTACGTGTCCACCGGGGCGTTTTTAATCGAGAGGGGACGCAGCGCTTCCCAGCGTTGGACGCTTAGTGGGCTGCCACTAGACACAACACACTCGGCACCTGTTTGGACAAAGGCTTTCCCTCCGGGAGCTGCTGCTCCCGGCTTTCAAACCGGAACCAACATGGTGGCTCGTTTGGAAACTTTCTTCTCTTATTTCACGAAAATAGTTCACCGAAATGTGTTTCTGAAAACATTTGAGGCGAGAAATAAGCCGCTCTGTTGCAGAATCTGTCTTTATTTTTGGATCGACAACGTTTATTTTAAAAGATTCTCGGGAGTTTCGAGAGGCGGCGAGTCGCGTCGGACGCCCGTGATTTACATAAAGTAGACTAAAACTCAACTTTATGAAAAAATGAGGAACGGCTGTCGTGTAGCTCCGTCTCTCGAATTGCGCCGCCACGCTACCAGAATGGTGCGATGGGTCTGGCGCACCACCGGCCCGTCTCGCTCGCACCTTCGGAGAGGAGGAGCGTGAGCGCGTGCGATAGGACCCGAAAGATGCTGACGAGAGGTTAACGCCCCGTAAAGTTGTATCGGAGCCGTTTTGGCGGTGCATCCCTCGGTACATGTATAATGATGTTTTTTGTTTTTTTTTACATAAATCAAGTGGTGAAAGTTCATTCTTGCCACAATAATCCTAACTCCAGGTTTTCTTTCTCTAGAGCTTTCAACTGCATCTCATGGTCTTCATCGAATGATGCAGGGACTTATTCATGGAGACGGTTCAGTTGTCATCACGCGACCTAAGTGTGGAACTTGACTCATGTAACGGCAGGTGGTCAGATATACTGTAGGGATCATGTGACCTCCCGCTGGATGCTCTGTGTTCAGCTGATACTGTCTGATTCTGGTGTTCATTCACTTCTTGTCCAGGCTTCCCGCTGTTTCACTGATGTAGTGTTCCCGTCAACTATCACATGTGATGTCATGATGATGTCACACACCGCATCTCAAGGGAGTTCCTGTCTTTAGGGCTGACAGTCCAGCCTATACTATCATCCTATTACTGACGTTTCTTACTAAGGTCACATGATGACAACTAAGCCATCTCCACAACTGAGCATTCCCTCGCAAAAAAACAAGTATACTTCAAGTATATTTTATGAAGTAATCTTAAGTAAGTATATTCCCAGCTATACTTTATGTAATAAGTATACTAATATCAATGTACTAATAAGCATACTTGTAAGTGTACTTCTTCAATACTTCTTGGAACTAAATTGGCCCACTTTTAGTTAATAAAAGTATACTTGAGTAGTAAACTTTTGAGTACACAACAAGTTGTATTTTGTACTGCAACTATACTATGAACTATGCTACAAGTGAACTTATAGGTATACTGTTAGTTTACTAGTTGTATACTTGTAGCCCATTTTTTAGTTTATGAAAGTACACTTTAAAGTATACTCTGAGTAAACTACTAGTTTAAAAGTTTTTACTGCAAGTATACTTGTAAGTGAACTTACAGTACTACAGCCAAATATAGTTTTCTGTATACTTGCCGGTATAAGCCGAGTATACTTAAGTATAATTTTAAGTTTATTCCTGATAAGTACATAAAAAGTAATCTGAAAACGTACTCTCTTATTTTAAGTTTAAAAGAAGTATACTTTTTGTAAGGGTTCACTAGTGAAGACAGTGTTATGAGGTTGAAAGCTCTGGAGAAAGCTAATAAATGGACCTTGACTTGAGGCTTCTTTTGTCTCGTAGTGGATGGGAAGCGCCGTTCTCTGTCCAGTCTTGAATGTATGTAAAATTGTAGTATTGCCCAACTTATCACATCGGAGAGTTCTACATTATCTCCGTTACAATCTCACAGGAAGCCTAAAGATGGCCGAGCCTCCTCCTGCGGAGCAAAACATACTGGGTCCAGAATCACAGGGGATGCAGGATGTGTTTGTTTCGGGTTTATTCAAATTACAAAATAGCAGCGAGCACGTCTCCAACTCTTGAACAGTATCGGGTGCCAGGTAGCGGTAAGAACAGAAGAAACAAATCACCGGCACGCACAGATAAACAGTCTTTTTTAGTTTATTCTGGGCAAACAAACGAACGCGTTTCAGCTACAAGCCGTCATCAGCGTGATCTCTCAAGACGTTATGCCAGTTTTAATATATGCATGATTACATAATAGGAATCATCTGTGGATGCACCGCCAGGACACATCCTCTTGCAACAACAGAGGCGTGGCCAAAACAGTCAGAAACAACTAGCAATACAATGAAAGAAATATATATATATATATATATATATATATATATATATATATATATATATCTTGAAAAGCCCACATGGCAAAAGCCACTCCATAAAAATACAATAGTGACACACTTATCTAATACACATAATCAATATACATTTTCTATAACCTCTGTTGAGGAAAGACATAAATTAATCTGTGCTGACAAACTGTACAGTATAACCTCATGAATGCTCAGTGGCTCGTGGGCTGAAAATACCTAGAATTAACAAAGAGCACAGAAAAAAATCCCCCAAATAGAGGGAATCAATCACAAATCTCGCAATCTTTTTCAAAGTGTACACTGAAAATACCATAGAAAAAAAATCATAGAAAAATGTATAAAGATATCAAAGGAAATATATAGTAGAAAAATGTGTTAAAATATCAAGAAAGATCTGTAGAAAAATAGATATGTAAAAAAATATATGATAAGATATCATAGAGAAATGTCAGAAAGAAATATACCAATATATCATAGAAAAATATCATCAAAGAATGTCCTGAGATATCATGGAAAAATATATAAAGATATAGTAGAAAAATATGTACTGTCTCTTTATCTGTGAGTGCCGATGAGCGATTGTTTCTTCTGTTTCGGGTTTATTCCCCTGCTATTTTGTCATATTTTGACTCTGGACTCTCTCATGTGCCCCACCCCCAACTGTGCAGTAGCCCCGACCCACCAGTAGAGGTCATTGCTGCATCAACAGGGATGAGCAGCCAGCAGTCCTCCCCAGCTTCCTTACACACACACACACACACACACACACACACACACACACACACACACACACACACACACACACACGGCCAATTGTTTTTGTTTGGAGCACACATTCAGGCCAGACGTCTAGGGCCTGTGGTGGTCCAGAATTTAGCGCCCCGGGTCCTGATGTGATGTGTGTTCTCTTATCGGTAGTGAGACAATCAAAAACCCACAAACATGAGTCTTATTCACATCTTCAAGGACTTTCCTCACTTCTTTTTATTTTTATTAAGAAAAGATCAACTCACAATTTTTGCACACCAAGAACAAAATGCCTTATGAAATATTTTTTTTTTTTTTTTAAATCTCTCACGGTATAAAATATACCAAATATACCAGCCAAATATACACTTTCATATCTGTCATCTGTAAAGCTTTGGGCAGTTTGGTTTTGACTTCTTTTTTTTCCTTTTAATAATAATAACAATAATAATAATAATTCATATGTATATTATCTACCTTACAAGCTGCAATTCACAGCATTCAGTTTTATATTGAAAATAAAAGTCAAATGTCTTTTATACATCATTAAAACATTTACCCGAGCCTTTCTGTCTGTCGTGTCGTCTCTGTGGCTTCAAATTGTGACAGTTTTGAGAAACATGTTTAGGGCTTCGGGGGAGATGTTATTCTCCTATTTTGGATTTTGTTGTGTCAGATATTAATTCGTAAATAAGGATTATATGTTTTACATCCAGTCCATTAATGCAGTGGAGCTGAAGGTGTTAGTGTAGTCATATGAGCACTGTGTCCCAGTAGTAGTGACTAATGTATATAGGCTACTGCGTTGGGTATGTATGTTGACAGTGCACCATTTTAGAAGTTGACATACAAGATATGAAAGCACTGGACTGTTTTGTACTAAAATGGTAAGGCCAACAGATGTCAGTCAATGTGGAACACTACTGCCAATTTCAAAATAAAAGTGTTCATAAAAGAAAGTCATTTTTTCCATAGATTAATTTCTTTGTGTGACATTTAAGATTAACCTCTTAAGCCCTAGGTTCGTCTAGACAGACGTCAAGAATAGCTCCACAACTAGCAGGTCTAGATGCATGATCTTGGTCTCTATGGATGGGTAAGACCTCAGAGAATTCATCCCCAGTGTCAGTAACATTGTGACTGTAACTATGCCTGAGTACATTGTGATGAACCAAAGGAAAAAGTTACATTTTTATTCTTGCCTAAAATGTTTTCTAGGGAAGGGAAACCACTTTTTCACTTTGCATCACTAGGTGGCGGTATTACACTGGAGGATATGTAACAGATTAAGGACATGGCATACAGAGGTCATGACACGTAAACACCAGTTAAGGCCCAGACACACCAGAAGCCGTCATCAGAGACCAAGCGGTGATGAAGGTCGACTGTTTGTGTCGCCTCACGTCGCCTTTGTTAACACGCCGCAAAGACTGCAGCCAACGGCCAGTTAGCGTGTACGTTCTGCGCCTCAAGACGTGTTTGTAGCGTGTGACCCATCACAAACATGGACAAGTCTGCTGACAGCAGAGCGGCACATTTTACACTATAAAATTAGGCAAATACGAAGAAGTCAAACACATAAATCCAGATTAATAATAACACGGTTTTAAACTGCCAAATGCAGGAAGGACAGCTGGAAAAAGTAAAAACTGCCGATGTGTGAATGCAGAAAAAATGAACAGATTTATTAAAGCAGCAGTAGGTAGAAATGGAGCAAATATGATTAATACAAGTTATTTTTGTAAAACGGTCACTATATCGTGACAGTAGTGCATGAGACAGGTAATCTGAAAAAATCATGTTCCTCTGTGTCCTCCGGTGCTCCTAACGGCATCTGCAAGATTTCACAGACTGGAGGAAATACCAAGCACCGCCCACCAGCTGGAGCACAGCCAATAGGAACGCTCTCTCTCTCTCTGAAATGACCTGTGATTGGTCAAAGTCTTCCGTCACAGGCTAGATTTTCTAAAGCCTGAAAACAGAGCCATGAGGAGGAGCAGAAGTCTTGTTTTCTCTCGGAACACTTGAATTACAATATGCTGAAAGGTTATTATGGAATTTTTGCCCAATGATTGTGTGACTATTTCAACCTTCTTTCAGCTGCGTCCCCGTCTCCGGCGGCGTGAAACAGACATGAGAGCGAGTAAAAAAAATAAATATAAAAACATAATTCAAAGCGGTAAGCATCCACAGCATACAGCCAGCTGTCAGCATCTGCGCACGTCAGTTTGAACTGTGTTATTTTTAGCCTGGATGATGACTGCAACTTCTTCATATTTGTGTAATATTGTAATACGATCTACGCATCCTGAGCTCTGATTGGTTAGCAGGCGGTGCTTCTGTAATTTATCTCTTATCTCAAACATAACCTGCTCCGGAGCAGGTTAGGTGTTCATCATAATTTACCGTGGTGATCTACCCCGGTAACAAGTGAACCACCATCGTAGCACCCTGAGTTAACCCTGAAGTTACCTCACTCACCCCAAATCCTGCTTCGTAGTCCAGGCCCTCAGATCCACGAAACAACTAGGTAAACAAAGCCAGTGTGTAGTGCGTAGACAGACAAGACAGGTTTGTGGAGGTTGGTTCCTCCCTCCAGCTGGTATGCTGTCCAACAGGTTTTTGAAAGTGGCGTTTCTCTGCGAAGACAGCACATCCCTCTGTAGCCTGAGCGTTTCAACACAAAACGCAGCATAAAGAAGTTTAGTTTTGAAGAAGCCTAACATTTGGACCTCCATGTTTTTGAAACTCTAAAAGAATAAGTTCCGTTTTTCTCCCGGAAAGCTTTGACGGACGGGGGCAGACAGCCACGTAACGAGGAAACTGGGTTGAACAGGTAAGTGTTAGGAGTGCTCGTCCTCTGTATCAGGCCTCTGGCCAGAGTGATTCATTCCCACGGAGGCTCTTCCTTGTCATTTTTCCTGTGTAGTGTTTTTGCTCCGATGGCAGCCTTGTCAATCGGGTGGGTTCCTGCGCTGTTCCTGCTGCAGCTGGCCCACTGCTCTGTCATCTACAGACATGCTCCAGGTAAACCACACCTCTTCTCACTCAGCTGGTCAGCACATACATACAAAGGCAAACCGCACTCACCAAAGAAAAAGTTGTAATTATGTGATTTTGTATCTGATAATAATACACTTTTGGTAGTATTACAGGGGTGGCTGCATGGTGGTGCAGTGGTTAGCACTGTCACCTCACAGCAAGAGCTTCAAACCCGGCTTGAGGCCCTTCTGAGTAGTGTTTGCATGTTCTCCCCGTGTTAGTGTGGGTTTTCCCCGTGTTCTCAGGTTTCCTCCCACAGTCCAAAAACATGCAGGTTAGATTCTCTGAATGTAGGTGTGAATGTGTGCGATGCCCCACCACCACCTTATTCAGGGTAAGTGGATGCTCCAGTATGCAAGTGCACTTTACATGCATCCAGGTGACCCAAGATCCAGCCCAACACCTCCAAAATGAATATCGCAGATGACAAATGTACATTATTTACAAAAAGTACTGTATGTTAAAATGGGGCTGCACGGTGGTGCAGTGGTTAGCACTGTCTCCTCACAGCAAGAAAGGTTGCAGGTTCAAATCCCGGCTTGGGGCCCTTCTGTGTGGAGTTTGCATGTTCTCCCCGTATTGGCGGGGGTTTTCTCCGGGGTCTCAGGTTTCCTCCCACAGTCCAAAGACATGGAGGTTAGGTTCATTATTGACTAAATTGCCCCGTAGGTGTGAATGTGTGCGTGAGTGGTTGTCTGTCTCTATGTGATAGGCTAGCGACCTGTCACCCCGCGACCCCTAATGGGATAAGCAGTTGCAGATGATGGATGGATGGTAGTATCACAGGCGTGCCTCACATTTATGAGATCTGATCATGAGATATAATAATGCAACACAACCTCTCTGTGTGGCTGACATACTCAACGATGGACAATTGTCTGTTTTCACATTTAGTCTGAACTCAATAGTTCACTTCTGAAACACAGAAATAAAATGGCACAAAAAGACATTTATTGGTCTCAGTACATTACGGTAAGGTTGTTTTTTTGCATATTGAACAAAAATTAAAATTTGGAACAATGAAAAACAGTGGAAAATACATTTTCCCAAAGAGCATTTCTTAATTCTATTGGATTGTATTGCTATTGTCACTCAGTGTATATACTCTATGCGTGTACGTGGCCTGTGTCCTGTAGGAGCTCCAGTGTTGGTGGATGAGCAGTCAGCAAACTCCTTCCTGTCCCGCTCGCTGCTCTTTAACAGCTGGGACTTTGAGCTTGTGGTGCCAGGTGATCTTGAGAGGGAGTGCATAGAGGAGTTGTGCAGCTATGAGGAGGCCAGAGAGATATTCGAGGACGAAGCCTTGACGGTAATGCTGCTTGCAGTGACTGTCTCCACCGTACACTCATACGGATGTAGAATCCTACAGCCTTTTTCAATGTACCCCTAAACTGTGACTTTGGTGCTGAGGTTGGGGAGGTTGACATCACCTTTGGACACCTGTGAGAAAGAAAGAGTTCATAGCTTCCCTTTCTTCAAGTTTATTTTATGAAGTATACTTAAGTAATGTTCAAGTATATATTTCCCAAGTATACTTTATGTAGTAAGTAAACTAATATCAATATATTAGTAGTATACTAATAAGCGTACTGCTTTAATACTTTTTAGTTTATAAAAGTGTACTTTTAAGTGTACTTTAAGTGTAACAGCAGTACACTTTTGAGTACACAACTAGTTTACATTTAAGTCTTATTTTGTACTGCAACTATACTATAAGTGTACAGATAGTGTACCAGTTTTTTACTTGTAAGTGCACTACTTCAATACTTCTTGGGACTAAATAGGCCCACTTTTTAGTTTATAAAAGTATACTTTAAGTGTAAGTATTGTACTGATAGTTTACTAGTTTTATACCGGTAGCCCACTTTTTAGTTTATGAAAGTGCACTTTAAAGTATACGCTCAGTAAACTACTAGTTTAATAGTTTTTATACTAAAAGTACACTAACTTATCATTTAAAAAGTATATCTTGATCAAAAGCCAAGTATACCTAGACTTTTCTGAATACTTAGTCATACTCATAGTCAGTATGAGCCAAGTATACTTTTGTTAAGTATAAAAAAGTAAACTGAAAGTATACTCTGTTATTTTAATTTTATTGCAACTCACAGAATTTGTACCTACACATATTTTAGAAAACATTTTTGCTTTGCATTCGAAACAAGGATTCTTAAGGCATGTTCACATTGAATGAAATGTCCTGTGTAATGTGTGTTGACGTTCATTTTCTTCTAATTTAATGAAGCTACTTCATTAATTCTTCTTTTGCTTCCACTTTTAGGATGCATGGTGGGCTGCAAATAACGTTAACAGTCAAGGTAATGCTTTAGAAGATGAATGTGATCTCATTATTGTAGTCCATGGGCCTTGGCATTGGGCTTATTTGGCAGAATGATTATGATTAACATAATTATTGTAATTTCTGTATTGCTAATATTATTATATCAGTTTGGTTAAATGCCCTCCTGAGTGTCAGCACTGGACATTTTGGTGGGGGTGCTATTGAATCTTACCACACAGTCTCAATATCTCAAGTCCTTTTAAAATAGGTTGTACTTTATAATCAAATGCTCTGAGAAGGTGTAGTCAAAATACACCTGTAATGTGTGCATGCTTATACTTACGCTGCAAACTTTAGTTTATAAAACTGCACCAACAGTAGAGCATTCACATTCATATTCAGCACTGCATGGAGCATCAAAAAGGAGGAATTTGTTGCAGTTACACATTTATACTGTAGGTTTCACTGAGGACAGACGCCAACCAACAGAAGACAGTCATGACTGAAGTCACTGCTGTAGTGATTAGTGACTGACTGGTATGAGAACTGTATAAGAAGAAGCAATGGTTTGATGTTAATGATGCTCGTCTTTCTAAGGGGCTGCAAACAGAGTGGATGTGTCAGGGCTGGTGGCAGGCCTCGTGGCTATCCTAGTGATCGCTGTCATTGCCACCGTGCTGGGAATCTACTGCTACAAAGCCAAGAACAAAGGTGGACAGAGGTCAGTCCAGTACGTTGACTCTGATGTGAACAGTTTTTTTTTTTTTTTGCCCAGCTAACTAGGGATGTGGGATAAAATGGTAACTTTGGTCCATCAGACTTTCCATCCCGCACTTACAATTTTACATGATTATTGTGTCCAATAGATAGCTATAGAAAATTTAAAAAAAATGAATAGAATATAGAATAGAATAGAGACTTTATTGCCATTGTAATGGGGAAAAAATGAAAAACAGTTTAGCAACTCTTGGCAGTAAAAGCAAATGTAAAAACATTCAAATCAAAATATAGACAAATAAATGGATCGTAAAGTGCAGGTGCTATGATTATGGTTCAGCAGCTAGTGTCCTCAGTCTTTAGGCGGGGGGGTTCTACACACTTGACTGCCTGTGGGTAAAAGCTATATAGAAATGAATCAGCAGGTGTTGAGGAAGGTGAGCCTGTTTCAGCTTCTTGAGGAAGTAGAGTCTCTGCTGGGCCTTCCCCACCTGATGGGAGATGTTTCTGGACCAGGTGAGGTCAGCCGAAATGTAGACTCCGAGGTATTAAAGGGACTGTTTGTCCATCCATCCATCCATCTTCAACCGCTTATCCGGGTTCGGGTCGCGGGGGCAACAGCTCCAGCAGGGGACCCCAAACTTCCCTTTCCCGGGCTACATTAACCAGCTCTGACTGGGGGATCCCGAGGCGTTCCCAGGCCAGAGTGGAGATATAATCTCTCCACCTAGTCCTGGGTCTTCCCCGAGGTCTCCTCCCAGCTGGTCGTGCCTGGAACACCTCCCAAGGGAGGCGCCCAGGAGGCATCCGTACTAGATGCCCGAACCACCTCAACTGGCTCCTTTTGACGCAAAGGAGCAACGGCTCTACTCCGAGTCCCTCACGGATGACTGAGCTTCTCACCCTATCTCTAAGGGAGACGCCAGCCACCCTCCTGAGGAAACCCATTTCGGCCGCTTGTACCCGCGACCTCGTTCTTTCGGTCATGACCCAACCCTCATGACCATAGGTGAGAGGGACTGTTTGTAACTTTCAGAAATGCTTGTTAACAGCGACACCTGTGGCCGTGAAGTCAATGAAAGTCAGCGCCGGGCTCACGCTTGCTTGCTCTATATAAACATGAACGAGCATCGCTCAAAACAGTGAGGCGACACACGTCAGCTAAAACCACAATATCACTCTATATTTCAGCTGCTTGGCAGTAATGTTAGCTGACCAGACAAAGGTCTCTCCATGAATCAGTGCTGATCCTAGTGTTGGCTTTTCCTGCCTCAGTGTCGGTGCCGGGGCTCTGAAGCAGCGGGGCTCTTAAAAAGTTACAAACAGTCCCTTTAAAATAGATAATGCTGTCAGTCAAATTCATCTTTAACTTTGTTTATTGTGCGTTTTGTCTCCTTTGTTTGGGCAAGTGAATTACACTCAAAAAAGGAAGCAGTCAGTCGTCAATACCGGTATACCGCGACACCCCGAGCGTTTAACACTGCTGGTCATGAAAATCCAGTATGGATATTCATGGCCCTCAAATAATGATATCTAAAGGCTTCAGTGACCCCCCTTGACCTTTTGTCTAGCGCGACCAAAACTTCCCTGTGAGAAGGTCTTTTGTAAAAAAAGAATCGCTTTACAGATTTACAGGAAATTTGCTGGTTAAATTCATAGTCACTAAGGTTTTAGTCTTCATTGCAGACAAGGGACTGTGACAATGTGTCACATGTCTTACATCTTGAGACAGTTTTTCTTCTATTGTGTTATATTGTATTGTATTGTACTATAATGTAATCATCTATGCAACCTATTCAACATTCTGTATTCATTCATTCTGACCTCAACCTTTCCTCTGGCACCATCTGGTGAACATTTCCACGTAACACAATCAAATTTACTGAGCACATTCATATGTGCAGTAACTTCACTGGCTTGTTTAATTCTACTGAGTGTGGTTTTTCTGGTTCAGAGCTCCGGTGAGGATGGTAGATGGGCGTCCAGCCCCAGAGATGGTGCCTCTGTCGGCCCCAGGTCTGCCCAGCTACAATGAAGCTCTGAACCGCAGTGGTCAACACGATGCCCCACCACCACCTTATTCAGGGTAAGTGGATGCTCCGGTATGCACGTGCACTTTAAATGTATTCAGGCCAGTGTCTATGGTGACCCAAGATCCAGCCCAACACCTCCAAAATGAAAATCGCAGATGACAAATGTACATTATTTACAAAAAGTACTGTATGTTAAAATGGGGCTGCACGGTGGTGCAGTGGTTAGCACTGTCTCCTCACAGCAAGAAAGGTTGCAGGTTCAAATCCCGGCTTGGGGCCCTTCTGTGTGGAGTTTGCATGTTCTTCCCGTGTTGGCGTGGGTTTTCTCCGGGGTCTCAGGTTTCCTCCCACAGTCCAAAGACATGGAGGTTAGGTTCATTGTTGACTAAATTGCCCCGTAGGTGTTAATGTGAGAGTGAATGGTTGTCTGTCTCTATGTGATAGTCTGGAGACCTGTCCAGGGTGTACCCCGCCTTCACCCAATGTCAGCTGGGATCAGCTCCAGCTTACCACTCCATTCCTCAATCATCATCTACACTACATCATCATACATAAAAATAAGCATTAAAAACAACTTATATATCAACATAAACACTTAGTATTAGGACTAATGCCAGCTAAGTGAAAACCAATCAGAGAGAGAGAGAGAGAGAGAGAGAGAATATTTGATCAGCGCTGCCTAGTTTGATCAGAGTTCACGAGTGATTGACTCGTGGCTCTCCTAGACAGCAGCTGGATGGCAGACCTCAGGTCAGCTCTGACTGCTTGTTTTCCTTCCGGTCTGTGAAATCTTATGTTATATGGAAGCGGTTTAATGGCCCTTCAGTATATTGCACAATTGAACTAAACATGAGAAGTTGCTTCCTTCTCAACTTATGAATAGAAAAGCCATTAAACCACATGGCAAGGGTGGGGCCTTTAGGTAATACCAAAAAATAATGAGATGAAATATTACAAAAATTAAGTAAAGGGCAAATATATATATATGTATATATACATATATATATATAAATACAAACAAAATCAGAATCAGAAAACTTTTCTGTACTTATTTTGCATTTCCCATCCAGTATTTTCTATTTCCAGGTGTTGTATTGTGTGCATCTTGAGATGCATGCTCTGTTATTGTTACTGTCTAGGATTAGACTCCTATTTTGATGTTTGAGCTCAAATTTGTTCCCAGTATGCTGCTTTTTGAACCCTCTTCCCATGGACCATGCTGCTGCTGTTGTGTGTATGAGAATGCTCACTAAGATATGTCCTCTCTCTGACCACAGGGGTGCGCCATCGGAGCCCGCTGGTCCCGAGGACAACGAATGAGAGGCTCTGGCAGAGCCTGTTCCTTATGGTTGATGGTGGTTTGAGTGAACTTTTGAATATTGCACGTTTTTTTTGATATACTGTATTTATAAGTGAAGTATGACACAATCCCTGAATGGACACTATACTGACTAGTATGATCTGCATATATTGGCTGGCCAGTAGTCTGTCCACTCACTACATATGTGTGATGCTTTAAAGTGGGTACAGCTGAGGGTGTGGTTCATTTTTGTGGTTGTGTACTGTACACCAAACTGTGTTATGTTTGTAAGTAAGGTACTTTTGAGCAGAGCAACAATTCATAGAGAATCTTCAACAACATGTTTTATATAATAAATTACATAACAAATACCTCCAGTATTTTTTTTTTATACATCTGTTGGAACTTATTATAAGCCAGTAGAGACAAGTATATACACCTGAAGTCAGAAGAAGGCTGTCAGCATCATCATCCTTTAACATGTTGCAACTTGTTGTTTATCACAGCAGTTTATTATAGAAATACAGCTGAGCTCTTTCACCAGTTTTAACTGTCTTCCACAATGCTATACAGCACTGCGCTGCTGTGCATGACAAATTGTGTGTGTATGTGTGTGTGAGAGTGAGAGAGGGAGGGAAGGAGAGGATGAACGCCAGCCCAGTCATTCCTCTTAAAAATGGCGTCTTGTGAACAAAATGAGCGAAAGTAGCTCCACTGTGTGAGAGTGAGAGAGCAGCAGCAGCAGCAGCAGAGCAGCTGGATCTGCCCGTGAACGCACCACCGCTTATTAAAGCTGCTAAAAGCAACGTGGAGGAGCATCTGCTCTCTACGGCCCAGCATCAGCTTAACACGGGAGACAATAGACAGTGAGATATAATGGGGAGAGGAGGAGAGGAGGAGAGGAGAGGAGGGAGGAGGAGGAGGTGCTCCTGGCTACTGTGACCCCCCCATCCTCTCTCTCTCTCTCTCTCTCTCTCTCTCTCTCTCTCTCTCCTTCTCCTCCCTCCTCCTCCCACCATTCCTCCCCAGTCTACAGGCTCGTCAAGCAGGGAGAAATAAACAGAAGCGAGCACACAGAAGAAGAAGAAGAAGAAGAAGAAGAAGAAGAGAAGACATTCCTCTCTCCCTCTCCCCTCCCCCCCTCACATTACACACTATCTGTCCATCTTCATCCAGCAGTCCTTTCTCTCTTTCATGGAGAGGAATTATCCCGCTGCAGGCTTCGGAGATCTCGGGGCAGGAGCAGGATGGAGTTACGACAGATCGGCCAAAGCAAGGTAACAAGCATGTGTGTGTAGGGGGCACCCATGGGTGCAGCAGTGTGGGTTTCTAACAATGCCATGGGCACATATATAGCACTGCCTGCGTCTCTAGCTGCATTCAGCCGGACTGCGTGGTGGTGCTGCTGCTCCATGGCCACCAGCACCAGCAGCAGTCTCAGGTACAGCAGCCAGCCGTATTGTCATTAGAGGAGGAGGAGGAGGAGGAGGAGGGTTGTGAGGGGCTGTCTCCTAAATGCATGGTATGCGATGGAAGGTTAATAGTGATCCGGAGACGGACGGAGGAGGAGAGGGGAGACACGGAGGAGGGGAGGGGGGATGGGTTGATCGGCTCTGTTATTTATAAAAACATGATGAAGATATCGCATCCAGGTTTCCCAGCTCTGCATTGTCTCCGCTGCAGCTTTGTGTCTTTGCTTTTTGACTCGCATGACAGAGACACTCCGCAGGTTGATTGGTAGCACACAGTGGCTACTAATTGGCTACTAATCAAAGCTGCCTGTCCTGCTATATAGCAAAGGGAAACAATCCTATAGCATTCCATGAAATATTAAAAAAAAAAAAAAAAAGTGTGCGAATGAAATAATGTGATAAATATAGATTTGATTTTATATTTAAAAAAAATTATGTAAAAATGGTCAAACTAAAACAAAACTATTACTGGTTGTGGGAAAAGCAGCTGCATGTATTTATACTGTAATATGTCAAAGATGGCTGAAGCTAGGAGGAGTGAACTTGTTGGTTTCTAACATGCTTATTATTAGTTATTATTATTATTAAACGCCACTTTATTATTATTATTATTATTAGTAAACACCACTTTATAATATTATTAAACACCACTTTATTATTATTAAACACCACTTTATTATTATTATTATTAGTAAACGCCACTTTATTATTATTATTAGTAGTAAACACCACTTTATTATTATTATTATTAATAATAATAATAATAAACACCACTTTATTATTATTAATAATAATAATAAACACCACTTTATTGTTATTAGTAAACACCCACTTTATTATTATTATTATTAGTAAACACCACATTATTATTATTAGTAGTAGTAAATACCACTTTATTATTATTATTATTATTATTATTAGTAAACACCACATTATTATTATTATTAGTAGTAGTAGTAAACACCCACTTTATTATTATTATTATTAGTAAACACCACATTATTATTATTATTATTATTATTATTAGTAAACACCACTTTATTATTATTATTATTATTATTAGTAGTAGTAGTAGTAAATACCACTTTATTATTATTAGTAGTAGTAGTAGTAAACACCACTCTACAATAAACGTCACGTGACTGACAGACGTGCCCTGGCTGTCAGCGACTTGACGTTAATTAAAGGTTTGTAAGGCGTTAACATTAAAGCCATTACCATGTTTTCTACTAACACTGGGTAATGTTATTAGCTTTCAGCCCTGTCTGTCTGTCTGTCAGCTACATGTTTAGTTACCTTCCTCTCACATTATCCAGTAGGAGACAGTGAACGCTCTGGTGCAGCAGCAGCAGCCACTTCCCATGTACTCCATCAGAGCTGGTGTTAGCAAACAGGCTATCTCTCCTCAAAGGCAGATAAAATGCTGTCTTAAATGCTAGCAGACGTCACTATTCCGGCTGTATGGTGTATTTAAGATGTTAATAATAAGTGACACGTGAAGTGGGGTTTCCTGACAGGTCGGTGTCGTATGTTGGAATGAAGTGCGGCATCGAGCCATGATGCTAAAGTTAGCTATAGTTAGCTACTCTTAGCTTTTAGCTCCACGTTAGCGGTCGCCATGACAACCACATCAGTCTTCCGTCAGACTCGAAAGGGTTCCATCCTCCCTGGAAGCTCAGTGTAGGCCTGCTGCTCTGTGAGGGATGCTGCCAGTTCATTGCATTCATAAAAAAAATTGTAAAATTCAAATAGAATAAAGTAAAAAAACATAAATAAAAAAGAATGTATCCTCAAAATGTTCATAGTCTTGCTTTCGGTAGCAGCCAACATTGTTACCTCACCCAGCCCAGGTTGCAGTAAAGTATGTCTGCCACCCTGAGCCAATCCACTGCAACACTTTTTTTTAAAAATTATTATCAAATAATCAATTGTTGTATTAATTAATTTACAAAACTAACATACATACAATACACATGTTCAGCTTTAGGGGATATTTTATTTTTACAGTAGTAGTTTTTTTTAATGTGTTCATCAGCCCTCATCTGCATCTAAAGTAAGGCCATTCATGCAAGTTAAAGCTGCAGTGGGTAGAAATGGAGCAAATATGATTGAAAAACGTTATTTTTATAAAACGGTCACTTTATCCCGACAGTAATGCATGAGACAGGTAATCTGAAAAAAAAATATCATGTGCCTCTGTCCTCCGGTGTCCTCTGGTGTCCTCTGGTGTCCTCCGGTGCTCCTACTGACATCTGCAAGATTTCACAGACTGGAGGAAAACAACCAATCAGAGCTGAGCTGGAGTCTGCTGTCCAGCTGCCGTCTATGAGAGCGGGCTGTCAATCACTTGCAAACTCCGATCAATCGGTCAAACTAGACAGCGCTGATCAAATATGAATCAATATTCTGTTACTGTAATGCCTATTTCTCTCCTCAAATGTTCTCAGAAACATCTTGTAGTGTACTGTTTAAGCTGTAAAATGAGGAAGTTTGTGACCCGGCAGCCATGTTGAGATCAAGTTGAGGAAATACCAAGCACCGCCCACCAGCCGGAGCACAGCCAATAGGAACGCTCTCTCTCTCTGAAATGACCTGTGATTGGCCAAAGTCTCCCGTCACGGGCTAGATTTTCTAAAGCTTGAAAACAGAGCCATGAGGAGGTGCAGAAGTCTAGTTTTCTCTCAGAACACTTGAATTACAATATGCTGAAAGGTTATTATGGAATTTTTGCCCAATGAAGCCAACCATATATTGCCTATACCCCCACTTTAAGTTGCAAGAATGGTTGTAGTGTGAACCATTCCCTGTTAGAAAGAAAGAAAGAAAATAGAACGGTTGATGTAAAGGAGATGACATACATTGCCTCTAATAGGAATTGAATTTATGAAGCAGGCAGTATATTCATAACAGTAAAAAAAAGAATTGTTAATTATGGAAACAGATTGAGAGGCTGCTGAGGAAAACCTTTAACTGAGAAGGCGTGAACAGAGGAGTCTTGAGCCAACAAAATGATTTAGTGACTGAGTGAATAAGAAAAGCCTTAACAGTGCGACACCTTTACTGTAAGTATAACATATGGCAAGCCGTTTTACCATTGAATAGCTGGACAGGATATTCATTAGAGATATCTGCAACGTCATTTTGACTAGTCAAAACTCAAATTTTACATATCCGTGATTACATTTTGACTATTAGGATTCGGAGGTGAAGCTATTCAAACATACTATGGCTGCTGCACTGCAGCCGTATGGGTTTATAAAGTGTGTCTGGAGACAATAAATCTACAATACGCTGTGAATGTCTACCACAACTCTCTAGTGAACAAAGCTCTCGTTGGCCACAGATTCCTTGACGATGAGCTCTTTCTCTTTCATGTCATTGTCTAACTATCTGATCCACAACGGTCCCTGACCGCTCGTCTCACAGCCGGCCGCACAGAGAGACCGATGTTATGTGTCCACCTCTGAGGACTAAAGGCTCGTTGTGATTAAAATGAGGTTACAGCTTGTTGGTGTTTAAACTATGTTTCTCTTATGAGTTATTGATCCGAGAAGTTTGAATCTGTGAATATCTTTCCAACTTTACCGAACTGTCCGAGTCAGCAAAAGCTTCTGCTGACACAGATGCTTTGTTGGGCCGATTTCCAATGGGAAGCCTTGATGAGCAACGTCATGACAACAGTTCTGACTAGTCATAATGAGGTTTGAGATATCTGTAACTGTTATTTAGGATAGTCAGAACTGAACTACAGATATCTCTAACTGTCGTTTTGACTAGTCACAATGACGATATAGATATCTGGAATAAGAATTCTGACCAGTCACAATGTCATTGTGGATATCTCTAATGTTAATTCCGGATAGTCAAGCTTAGCTGTTAAATGTTAAAATGGCTCGCCATAATAACAGACAGTACCGTACTCTGTGAGGGATGAAAACGAGAGCAAAAATGAGATCAAATTTGTATTGTATAAATTGGGTCATTGCAGCAGCAAATAACAGGAATACGAATAGAGTGAGCAAACGTTATACAAACACTCTGCATATTAAGTAGAAATGAATGAAGATGCGCAGGAAAGTAAAGAGTCGGGCTTTAAAGTAAGTTTCATTCATGCATCCATTTGTGTCTAAATATTAGAATTGTACCATGAATTTGTATGAGATAATAGAAGGTAACTTTTGATTTCGCTTTTATCTTACAATAGTCATAAAATGTAGATTGTTGCTTAGAATTCCTGGCGCTTGCAGTGTGACTAGTGATACTCCATGAGCTATTCGGAGAAAAGGAGAGATGTTGGAAATGCTCCGGCGACGTTGCTGTGAGGGTTTGAAGGACATCTGCAAGGGAAAGGCAAGAGGAAGCTGAATGGAGGTACTTAAGGAGATACTTAATTTAGAGTGAACAAATACAGTGTAATGTAAGAATTGTGGAGAGTTGGCTGAAGATCTGGATTATGGGATGTGGAGCGGGGACTTCTGATGAGCTCAGTACTTTAATGAGAAGTACCTTGGGCGCTGATGTGATGAAGACTGGAGGTGAATGGGGTGGTTTGTACTAAAATGAAAACTGACAGCAGAGAGGATGACATCCTCTTATTTAAAGTGTGATGCCAACAATATGATTGTCTTTGGGAGATCATGGCAACATCTGGTTGGTTTAACTTGGAGTGAACGCCCATAGTCAGCTGATGGAGTAGAAACCGGAGAGAGAGAGAGAGAGATATTTGTGAATGAATAAGAGCGTAAAGAGAGAGAGAGAGTCTCCCTGACTGAACTTCTGCTAAGCTTAATTTCTTTGAGTTCACTTTTTTTTAATAAGTTCACACAGTCAGCATAGCAGCAAATACAGCAGTATTCGGACTAAACTGCGGATAACCTTTAATTGCTTTGACACAAAATGGATTCAGTGACCACATTTTACAAAATTCATGAATGAACTACCAGCAATTTTGCACAGTTTCTGTACATACTATACCGTATTATAAAAAACTTTCCAGATGAAGTTAAATTCCAAACAAAAGACTGTAAACTACTGTAAAAAAAACCACAGCTGATTACCACTTTAGCTACCAGAAGGCAGACATAAGGTTTCATATTGTGTATTTTGGAATACACTATACACAAAAATAATGACTGCAACATACTAAGGTTGTGCGTTGACAACTCCTTCATAAGGTTTTCAAAGTGAATGTTTGAAATAAAAGTGCAAGAACTGTGTAGAGAAATAAATATCTACACTGTCAAAAAAACCTTCTCAAATAAGTTAAAGCTTCAGTAGGCAACAACTGCCAAATGAGTACAGTTTAACAACTGCTTCATCCACACACACACACACGCACCGAGCTCTTCTGTCAATAAAAAAATCATATAAACTGAGAAGTCCCTGCGATAATCATGTTGACAGACAGACATAATTTATTTTGATTATCCAGAGGAGACAAGTTTTTCCTTGCAAATTTGAAGTGTTCGCCTCAGCCAACAAGCCATGAAAATAATTGTTTGCTAGGGTATTATATTACCACAAGTGTGTTTTTTGGGAATATAATATTAGGGATGAGTGAGTAAACCATTATCTGTATCCGTTCAACCCAAGCCCCCATGAAGAGCGCTGGGTTTTGAAGAATTTTCATAGGCCCCAAAAGACTTTTTCCCCATAGACTTACATTGATGAAGAAACTCTGTAGGGGTGGTCATGCCTTTGCCATCCTACAACAAAAAAAAAATTATCGCAAACGGGAAGTCGGTTGGACTATAACAAGTTGTTATTTTAAGCCTGAAATTGCTATGGGTTGAGCAGAAGTTGCCCAGTTTATTATTTATTATTTATTAGAAAACTATTTACAGAACAGACTCAGAATTTAGTAAGAGTAAGAGAACTAACTGGTGTAGAAGCAGTGAGAGTTGTGAGCTATTAATCTCTGCGGACGGAGTGTCTGTCAGTGATGATGGCGAGATTGTGTTTGGTCCATGTTCAGACCTGGCATTAACATGTGTCTCCATATGCGTCTTGAGTGGCCACTTGAGATCTGATCTCACTTCGCCGCTCTACATGCAAATAAACACGCAGTAAACACATGGCTAACACAGCAAGACGTTGTGACGTAATATTGACAGGAATGTCGGTAGTAATATCCTACATATTACAGATTTTATTAACATCAAAATATAACGTTATTGTACCGGCGGTCCGCAGACACCGGCGCCTTTGCAAGGCAACATCGGGGTACAAAGTTTCAGAGAGCCGGGGATGAGAGAGAGCAGGCGTGCGTGTGTCAGCGCTGTGCAGAGCTATGCTATGCTTGATTTGCTTTGATTGTAATGACAAAATGTGCAAATTCTACCAGCCAGTACAGAAACAGAACATCCCAGGAACATGCTACAGAAAAATGAACAAATACAAACGCTGGAATAGATGCTTCATGTAGTCGAGAAACTTGTATTGGACATTGTGGAATGTGGATGCTCTAAACAGGCAAACGGACTATTAAACTGTTTTCCCAACAGTATGACTTGTCCAGTACAAGACAGCAGACTTGTTGTAAAGTCCTTTTGTAAAATCCTGTTGAAAGTCAAACCTAATAGCCATGTGTTCCTCAGCCTTGTGTATGGGAGCTCCAGGTCGTCCCACCCAGACGCAGAGCTGCTCCACCGGCAAACCTATGGCACCCCTCACCCCCTCCAGGGCTATGCAACCAACCACCACCCAGGAAGCTCCAGACAGGCTGGGGCCTGGGGTGCTCCTGGACGCACGCTTGGTAAGAGGATTCATTTGATGGTATAATTTGTAGAAATACAAATTTCTTTCTATGTATAGTACAGTCTTTATTCGGGCAGCGGTATCAGCTTTAATTCAAGGATATTTACATTCGCATCAGATGGTGTATATATCCATAGTCTGGGTGGGAGATTTGTAGTTACTATTTTTAACTTTTTCAACACACAGCACTGTTAGCGAGTCTTGATGCGAATGTCTGGCTGCCTGTCTTTAAGAGTCTGCCCTAAACTGGTGACCCATCCAGGGAATACCCTGCTTCTTGACCAATGTCAGTCAACTATGACCCTTCAAAAGAATAAGTGTGTATATATATAATTGATGAATGGATGGAACTATTTCCACATAATGTTCAGCTAGAAACTTCTAGAGGAAAGGAGAAATGAATTATTCTCTAAGTATGTCTGTAAATACTGCTTACTGGGTATAGTACTGGGAAACAAAGGTGAAGGTAACAATGGTGTTAACAATACTGATATTCTGTGGAACCTGTAATGAGTTATGATAAAAACATATTTCACATGATATGCTACCCAAACTGTTGGGATACGATAAGGTAATAAAAAGGGCCTTTGGGAAGATCTCTCAAAACTCAGATGAAGGGGTTATTGAAGAATATATGTATAAAATATATGGATTATGGGGATATAAGGGTCCCAAAATGCATACAGGAGGACTCACCAATGCTGGGTACAGTTTTGGGGTAGAAAGCTTGCAGAAAAGGGGTACAAATATTAGAATAAAGGGGGGATTAAAGAGTGAAGCTACCTTATTCATACTCAGATCCTTTACTTATGTACAAGTACAAATACAACAATGCAAAAATTCTCCATTACAAGTAAAAGTCCTAAGTAGAAGTAAGTCCAAGTACAGAAGTATTATCAGCAAAATATACTTAATGTACTCATGACTGATATGTAAGGGGTAATGTACAGCGAGCCAGTCATTGTTGTGAAAGAATCCCCGACAGGGCGATGCTGCACCCAGACGCGAAGCGGAGGGGTCTCTTGTCGCCTCGAAGGGGATTCTTTCACAACAATGACCCGTTAGCTGTACAATATCCCACTTACTACATGGCTACTTACTGAAGAAATCAACATTTTGACACAAAAACGGTCCACCAGAGTCCGACATCTGAACTGTGCCCATAGCAATGGTCTGCTATCCATAGCAACGGTTTGCTTTCCATAGCAACGGTCTGCTATCCATAGCAACAGTCTGCTATACATAGCAACGGTCTGTTATACATAGCAACGGTCTGTTATATAGAAATTACAGACCGCAGAACGCCCTGATTGACCAATCAGAATCGAGTATTCAGCACAGCCATGTAAAAAATTACTATATATGACATTGTTTGATTTTAAATATGATACAACAATATGTAAACTGTTCTAAGACACAAGCAGTGATGCTGTGATCACAGGTTGAAACTCATTTACGTAACTTTTAATGAATTCTGGTTCTCCTCACACAGTTGTCTTTTCTTCTCACTACTGTCACATAGTAAACACTGCTTGTAAGGTATTTAATACAAGGGTAGACACTGAGTGCAGATTTCACCTATGAGCCTTCTGCTCACAATAGTATCAAGCATTTTCCCAATTAAGAAAAAGATACAACATTTTAGACTCCAAAAATGAAAGCAGGGAAAGTATGGAAGATGGGAAAAAACTATGAAAGAACAACAACCGCCCAACTCTTTTACAGGGTCATATTAAACACTGATGCTCCATCAGACTGTAATGCAACAGATCAGGAGAAGTTCCAAACCCAGCCAAGAATATTAAAGGTCTATGGCAATAAAAATTTTACAGACACATAATGTTCAAGCACACTCAATGTCACTGCAGAGGCATGCCAAACTTGGACTTTTTACACAAACCTCTTTTTTATAATTATGAATTTGATGAGTAATAAAATAAAACTCAATTAACCGTGCTTGTCCCTATTGGAATATATTTTAATTTTAACAACACAAATCTGAAGCCTTTCACATATGTGGGTACAGTCTCCCCCCCAAAACATAAATTCTTCTTACACATGTGTCAACTTTATATGATACCTAAGCTTTGAAGAAACCATGCCATAAGGGAGGGGTAGACACGTTTTTTGTGACTAACGGCCAAGACCAGTTCTCATCCATGCTTATTATGAAGATGAAGCATCTCCAAGGTCTCCAGCTTATCTACCAGACAGCCTGAGTCTCCTCACACAAAGTATGCCAAGTGTGAAGGTCCCTGAGGCCCTTTAGGTTCTTCAGCCAGGACAATGCATGCTCATACATTTCTTCATATTCAAAGATTTTTTTCTACCACACAAACATGATCAAATCTGACACTGTAAACAGTGTTACACAACTTGCTTTTTTAGTTTCCAATTTTTTAATAATATATTCATGTATTAATATTCTTGATACGATAACTCGGTTAACCTGGTTTCTTTCCTTGTTTTTTTTTGTTACTACCAAGACAATCCATATGTCAAATTGTACCAAATCTTTCGAAGAAGTCTCATGGATTTTCTCATTGATAACTTCCACTACCACTGCATTCCTAAGTCAACCATACACATTTTAACATTCTCAGTATAGTAATATTGATAAACAATATGCAAGCTTTTAATAATTAAATTGATAGGTAATGATAGTTAAGGCCAACCACGGCATAGTTTTACATCACGTGTGAGTGTTTACAGGTGCACCTCATGTTTTTGCGCATAATATAGTAAGTGCTGTGGTGGCATGTGCCAAACAGTTGGTCACAGTGGAATATAAATGAAGGGTAGGGTGATTAATCACCAATATCTCAACCACTAAGATTACTTATCTCATATCTTTGAAACAGCTGTGCCAATCACAGTGTTGCATGATGAAAATGGTTCATCATATGCGAAGAGACACCAGCTCTCTGATAGGAAAATAATGTTATTGTTTTTTTTATTTTGCAACACAGTGTTCTACATGGTAATTGCAACTGTGTTATACCGTAATACAAGTAGATCAATAAAAATAAAAAATGTAATGAAATAAGTTGTATTAAACCATTTATATGATGATGATATGATCTATGGTATGCATATGATATGGTATGATAATAAGATAATAAGAATATGAATTAAGTCAGTGTTGTGGTTTGTTACCAGGCCTGTCGGGACTGTTTGACGCCGGCCTCCACCATGGTGGTCCCTCAGGTCCTGACCCCTCGGTCATGAATCTGATTTCAGCTCTGGAGTCGCGGGGTCCACAGCCGCCGCCCTCTGCTTCCTCCCTCCTCTCTCAGTTTCGTGCTCCCTCTTGGCAGACTGGTGAGTGTCAGCCTGTTAGGGTATTGCCACCTCATTTGTCGTTAGTTCTTGTTGCTATTGAAATACTATTATTTCTAAATAATTAATAACAATTTCATTTACAAAATCATTTGCATTAATTTAATTTGCAATAATAACCAAGAAGTAAAAAAAAGTCTTAGCCTCAAACTGAAAATGTGCTAATTTGTTTAATTTTAATAGTAACTTGCATTTATCAACACTGTCCATGTAATATTGTGTCCTTTAGCAATGCATACATCGGCCCCAGCGGAGCTCTTTATTTCAGGGGCACTTCCTGGTTCAAGCTCCTTCCCCTCCTCCTCAGCCCTTTCTGCATACCAGCATCCTGGCTCCTTCTCTGGACGATCTTTTACTCCCTCACTATCCCTGCAGGACACGCCTACATTTAGCCCGACTTCCAACGGTTTGCTATCCCCCCATGATCCCCTGCTTCACATCAAAACATCATCTCAGGCCAGCTTGGGCTTTGATCGCTTGCTGTCTTCCCAGAGTGCCGCCTACCGGGACTCCCAAGAGCCCCCGGCCCCTCCCCAGTCCCAAGCCCCTCCCACCTCCGCCAGTTGCCACCTGCCCCCTCACCAGTTCAATCTGTTGTCCTCCCAGCTCCACAACCAGTCCTCACAGCTCTATAATGCCTCCATGTTCTCTTCCGCACCAGCCCTGCTGCCCACGGCCCCCCCTCTACCCCAGCCCCCTTCAGAGAGGGCAGTTTCCCGGCAGGACAGTGTGATCAAGCATTACCAACGCTCGTCCCCAGTAGAGTCCACAACACTCCCCCCACAGCAATATATCAGCTGTGGTGGGTCATCTAGCTACCAGCAGATAGCCAGCCACCAACGGCATTCTGGACTGTCCTGCAGTCCCCTGGGGGAGCAAAGCCCATCCTCTGACCCCAAGCCCTCACCCCGGTTGGAATCCAAGACATACCGACCTATCATCCAAACCCCCTACACATCCTCGTCCTCCGGCTCCTCAGCCCCCTCCTCATCTGGCGCTAAGGGAGCCAAGAGCTCCAGCTCCAGTAGTGGCTACTCCTCTACGGGCTCAGCGTCATCCTCTTCCCGTACCCCACACACTCCACCATCGGCCTCCTCCACTTCCTCTTCATCCTCTTCTAGCTCAAAGACAAACACTGGCTCCTTGTCTGCTCCCTCTTGTCAGCAGCCCCCACCCCAGTCAGCATTGGCACCACCTCCTCTACCTGTGGTGTCAACCAACCTTGTTCAACAGCCAGCACCCAAACAATGCCTCTCCACCTATGGCTCTCCGCCTGTGGCCAAATCCAGCACAGGCCTACCAGACCACACCCCTCCGCAGCAACATGCCCAGTCCTACTCTCCCGGTCAGCCTCCATCTACACACATGGCCCAGTCTTATGAAGGCTTTAACTCACCTCATGCCCAGGACCTGACCTCTGGAGCAGGGGGTACCGGAGGGAAGCCCTTCACTAGTATAGGCTCAGGAGGACGCTCGTTTTCTGCAGAGATAGTATTTGGGGACTCAAGCTTTGGCTCAACTCCTCTCAGAAGAGCAGGCAGTCCTTCCTTAGGGTATGGGAGTGCTGGAGGATCAGCTGTCAGTGGACCCGTATCAGGAGCTGCTGCACTTGGCAGTGGAGTTGGATCTGCAGGATCAGGGAGCGGGGCTGCTAGTGGTGGTAATGGAAACAGCAGCTCTTACCACCTGCCTGAGTCAAGTCCCTCACCCTCCATCAGTTCTACTATCAGTCGCCCTGGATTGCACTCTCCTGCTTCTGCTTGCCCTGCACAGTCACCTGGAGGTTCAGGAGCCAACAAGTACTTGTCCTCCATCCTCTCGCCTGCTTTCATGTCCTCACCACAAGGTTTTCCTGATACACGACAAGTGCAGAGCCAGTCCTACCACACAACACCACCCAAGCCAAAAACGGAGACCAACATGCTGGGAGTTGAGCAATCCCAAGATGAGGAAGAGGATGATGACGATTTCCTCATCCACCACTTACTTCATGCCCAGAGCTCAAATCCACATCCTTCCCAGCATCACCCACCTCCTCAGCAACTTCCCCAGCCGCTCGCACAAACTAGGGATGGGGAAGGCAAGAGGTTGGCCTATGATATTGACAAAATCTCAGAAGAGCGCTACCACCTTCAGAGTGTCATTCGTACCAATAACATCTCCAGCAGTTCAAGTCCTGGAGCAGCAATTGGTGATGCAGAAAGTGGCTTAAACAGTCAGTTGGAAATATCTCAGAAGAAACAGCAACAGGCCAAATCAGAGTTGACCATATCAAAGTCCAATGCTGGAGGGGTCACTGACTCTCTTTCCCACTCCCATACCACCCACTCCCATCAACAACAGCATGACTCCTTGGGCTCTGTGGTCCATTATGGAAGAGGAGACCCCTACACACAGCACTCCCATCACACCTCACATGTGTCCTCACACTCTCAGCAACACTCTCAGCATCCCCAAATCTCCCAACATCCTCGGCACACTCAACACACACAGCACTCTCAACATACTCAGCATAGCCATCCCCATTCCCACTCTCACAGCCACCCTCACATGGAGCTGAAGAAGACTTCAGATGTAAATGACAATGCCTACTTGTGTAACACACCAGATGTGCAGCAGGCTCGACAAAGCCAGGTCCCCCTCTCCCTGATAGAATCACCGCCGGACCCTCCACAGCAAACTCACATGCTGCAGTCTGTCCTTTCTCATACCACTCACTCTAAGATGGACCCCCAGCAAGTCCCTCCACAGCAGCATCCATTGAGCCAGCAGGCCATGATGGGTTCAGCCGGAGGAGCAGGGCCTGCCAGGGTGGAATCCCATCCACAGAACCAGTCATCACAGTTGCAACTCCAGCTTCAGACCCAGGGTCTAGATACCCACTACAGCCTTGGAGCCCAGCCAAGAGATCAAACCCGAGCCAGTCAGAACTCAGTATCTCCACTAGACATGCTAGACCAATCTCTTTCCCGGACAAACAGCAGAGGCGGTGGAGGAGCACTGGACAGAACAGGAGTTGGAGTGACTGTTACAGGAAGGGAAGGAGATGGTGATGACAGACATAGACAGCAGCACAGACTTACACCCCACCACCATCCCCAACAAACAGCCTCAGATCTCCATGACTTCCTCTCTGAACCAGATTTGGGCTTGTCCACCCCCTCACACCTGCACCACCTCAACCAGCCTCAGGCCCATGTCCACCCTCATGCCCTCCATCAACAGCAAACACACACTCACCATCAGCTGGCACACTCTCAGTTAGCCCACCCACTCTCCCACCGGATGGCAGCAAATATGGGAACTTCCCAACGACAGCAGCAGCCTCAACAAAGAGAGCCTGGAACTCTGTCACTCTCACAGTTAGACCAGCTCAAACAGCATCCGTTTGACGCAGTGAGCCCAGTGGGTAAAGTAGGACAGAATCAAGTTCAGCAGCAACAGCAGCGATTTGCCCCTCTAACATCCATCTGCTTTCCAGACTCTCTCTTACACGATGAAGACCGCTCTTTCTTTCCTGAGATGGAGGACATGTTTTGCTCAGCTGATTACAAGTCAAGCTGTGCTGAGGATTCTGGGGCAGGACAGGCTGCTCAAGAAAGCCTAACCCAGGGCCATGGGCAGGGGCAAGAGGGTATGGAGGCCTTAAAAACAGGAGGTGCTGGAGAGGGCTATGATATGGTTGGTCACAGTGATCAAGGTTATGGACAGTACTGCCACAGCCTTCCAGGAACAGGAAATGGCAATCTACACCTAGACCTTGACTCTATGAAGACCCACGAGCTTCCCTCCACTGTGAATACTGACCAACTTGGCCTCATCCAATCCCAAACAGCCACTATGGGGTTGAGTTCAGCAGTTCCTGGGGATGGCACAGTCAACAAGATGATGGGAGCTGTAGGAGTGGGTGGAAGTTCAAGTACTACTGGTCTGACCTCGCCTATATTCTGTTCCTCTCGACCCAAGAAACTGCTGAAGACCAGCTCATTTCACTTGCTCAAACAGCGGCGTGAGCCACAACCTCAAACAAAGAAAAACTATGCGCAGGAGTATGAATTTGAGGACGATGAGGATAAAGCTGATGTTCCAGCTGATATACGCCTAAACAGTCGACGCCTTCCTGACCTGCTCCCTGACTTGGTGTCTAGTTGTAGGAAGGCTGGTGGGGTATCAGGAGTAAGTGGGCTCAGTCCGCTGATGGGTGACATGGACTTCTGCCACCCCTCCAGCTACTCATCCCTTGGACACCCTCCACAACTCCTCCCCAACGATGGTCCTAAAAAAAGAGGCAGGAAACCAACTAAACCAAAACGTGAAGGCCCTCCTCGTCCACGAGGTAGACCACGCATACGTCCTCTTCCAGAGCCTGCCTACTGCAGGGGGCTGATGGGATCAGTGGCTGGAGAAAGTAGAAAGGGTCGTGGGCGAGGTCGAGGGCGAGGCAGGAGAGAGGAAGTGCTTGTTGAAATGCATCAAGATATGAACAAAGCACAAAGCCTCCCATATCAGCAGCAGCAGCAGCATCGGCAGCAACAGTTCAGCCAACAGCAGCATCTCCAACAGCATCCACACGACCAACACAGACAGCAAGCAGAGCACCACCAAGCACCACAACAACAGCATCACCTGCATCATCAGCAGCAGCATGCTTCCTGTCCTCTCCTTCAACCGCATCATCAACAGCAGCATCAACAGCAGCAGCAACATCAACAACAGCATCATCATCAACAACAACAGCAACTATCCCAGCCGCCGCAGCAAGATCCAATCAGACCTATCAAGGTAAGAGTGAAAAGACCAGATGATCTGGGTCTGTACTTATCAAGACTCGTAGAGTTGTGCCTAAAAAGTTTGAAAGGGCTGAAATGGTCCTAGCTTAGAGTAGGACATTAATAAACTTACCTACCTGCACTGAGTAGAAGAATAGAAGTTCTGATGATAAATTGCTCACTGCTTATGACGCTCAGAAATTTAAAAAGAAATATGAAATATGATTTGTCTGGTAAACTTGACTATTAGTTATTGAATATTATTGTTTAAGTTACAATTTTTAAATATGAAGTTATATGTACATTTTGTTACTTAAGTTTAGTTAATAGTTGAAAGCTAGACCTAACTAGATTTGATAACCCACCCCCTGGGTAAAACCAAATAAAGTAGAGAGCAAATGATTACTTGTTGGTATATGATAAGTGACTGTGCCAAAACTGATATAAGTATTTAAAAGTCCTATGCACAAATCTTATTCTGAATGGCCTCCACCAGCTAAGGTAAAGCTTACACTGTATGTATACTGTAGAATAACAATTTAGGTAGTGTAGTGCTACTGTAGCTTCAGAGTGTTGATCAATTGAAGGAACAGTTAAAATATTTCAATGTATTATGAGGTACTTCTCCATAGTCAGTGTATTACCCACAGTAGATGGCGCCCTCCAGTTTGGAGAAACCAGCATGGAAGCTACGGAAGCCCGTGGACGCGGGCAGCAGCAAAACATATATTTTCAAACTAAATAGCTATATACCACCTAAAAAATATCAATATCAGTTTAAGTGAACTGAAGCTGTTATCTATGCTCTCTTAAAAGCCACCAGACTATTTTGACAAAAACAGTCATTTTATCTTGCAGAAAACGAGACCTGCTGGTCTACTGCTGTCTCCATCGGTTTGTTTGTGTTATTGTGGGATTTTTTTGAAAGGGTTAGTTCTGATTCACCAAAGTCACACAATAACACAAATAAACTAACTGATCGAGGCAGCGGTAGACCATTATTCCATCTAACTATCCCTTTAAGGTAGAACCCAAATATATCACTCTGAGAAGTCTAGGGACAGTTTTGCTCTTTTGACTTGGAATAAGTGTCAACAAATTGTCAGCCTTAAGCACTCTAGTTGATGATTATCTCTAAGACTAATTTGGTATCAGCTCTGTATCGATTAATGCGTAATTTATGATAGCAAATTCATGTGGAGCAACAGCAGATAAAATAAAAAATCCAAGTGATTATTGCTGACTTTGACATCTCCAATGTTTTTTTTGACACTTGTCAGCAGGTTTAATTGATTGATACAATGGAAATGACTCAGAGGTAGTAGGGGTAGGGGTATGGTGGCTCTCTTTTAGGTTTAAAAATAGTATTTTTGTGCAGTTGTTTCAGGGAGCAGCCACACCAAAACATTCTCTCCCAATTCAGGGATGAAAGGAGCAAAATGCAAATAGAGACTCACTGATATCCAGGCAATTAGAGAGAGAGGGAACGGCAACAGGTGTGTGTATGTATATGTATATGTATATGTATATGTATATACATATACATACAGTATATAAGCGGTTGAAGATGAAGAAGAAGATATATATGGCCACAATACTTCTTGATACACTTGCTTGTCACCACAGTGTGCAATAAATTTCCCTTTGCCAGTTCTGGCCTGACACAAATTAGATTTGTCTAAAATCAGAACTGAACAACAACTCATGCTGAGCATTACGGACTTGTGTCGTATATCTCTGTGAAACCAACCCCTCAGGGGTTCTAATTCCAACAAAACAATGCTGAAAAAAAAAGTGCTTCTGAATGTCTTCCATCTGACCTGAACCCAAACCCGTCTGCCTCTCAGATCAAACTGCCCGTTCCCAACATGCCTCCATCAGAATCTTTGTTGAGGACAGACTCGCTGTCCAGCGCTGAGCCAGTTCTGTCTGACGGATCGGTGGGGTCGGCACCATCTCTGGGGCTGAGTCCTGGACCCATAGACATCGGCAGAAATGAGATGAACCAGACTCAAGACAAGATGATGAAGCATCAGCAGAAAGCTGTAGAGGTAAAGAGCACACATGAGAAGCTTAAAGAGAAGCTGATGAGTTTACAGTGAGTGTTGTCATGTGACTGTCCAGCTCTGTCTGCTCGATTGTGCCAGCAAAGCTCCTTTTATTAGTTTCTCTCTGATAAATGCTGAACTCCTCAAACCTATTTGAAGTGTAAATTTATTTGTTGTCACTTCAATGCCAAGTATTTGAAACGTTCAATGCTTTGTTGAAAGGATGGTGAGTACCTTATATGAATTCAATGCCGATTTTACCATGCAAATTTGAATGGACTGGCGCTGTGCGATGTGTGACCAAAGCTGAGAGTTTTCCTCATTTCCCCTGTCAAATTATACACAACAGCTTGAGGGGAGTGTCTTTTTCACAGGGGAAGGGCATAACGACAAATATCTTGCAAAGCAATATTATTTGAGCAGGAATTAAAATATAATTATCTGAACAGTGGATTTATTTATTCAAAAAGGGGATTTGGAGACAAGACTGTTTGGTAAAGCAGAACCTACCACCTGATGTTAACCTAAAAAAGGCTTAGAACCTTTTGTTTAAATTTTAAAAAGTATTATTGCTTTAATAATATTCATCAGCTAAGATTCTGGGTGTGTGGGAGAAGGGGCTGTAGCTATCTGTAGAAGGGCTGCAGAGGACCAGCTCAAACCGTATTACATGTTAGAGGGAAATTAAATCTAGTTGCCTCAGCAACAGCGAGGTTTACTGTATCTGCAGTCAGTACTTTGACTGTGACCAAGTGGCACCTTACAGTAGATTTCCAGATCAAATCAAAGTGATATACAGTACAGTTAGCTGGCTTTTTATTCCAGCACATTGGATTTAACATTAAAGCTGCAGTGGGTAGAAATGGAGCATGCCTGGAATGCCTATTTCTCTCCTCAAATGTTTTCAGAAACATCTTGTAGTGTACTGTTTAGCTGTAAAATGAGAAAGTTTGTGACCCAGCAACCATGTTGAGATCAAGTTGAGGAAGTACCAAGCACTGCCCACCAGCTGGAGCACAGCCAATAGGAACGCTCTCTCTCTCTCTGAAATGAGCTGTGATTGGCTAATGTCTCCTGTCACGGGCTAGATTTTTTAAAGGTCCCATATTGTGCTCATTTTTAGGTTCTTAGTTGTATTTTGGGTTTCTACTAGAACATGTTTACATACTTTAATGTTTAAAAAACCCTTTATTTTCCTCATGCTGTCTGCTTGAATATACCTGTATTCACCCTCCGTCTGAAACGCTCGTTTTAGTACATTTCAATGGAATTGCAACGGTTGCTAGGCATATTGTAAAAAGCGACATTTTCATGGCTTTTATATTATAAAGCAGGTTTAAGTTCTATATAAATACTGTGAAAGTATCGAAACGCTTAATCCACAGAGAAATACACACAACCCCGTATTCAGAAACTGAGCTTTTGAAACAAGCTGTCAGGATTTCTGTCCATTTGTGATATCACAAATCTACAATATTTAGACATTTTCAAAGTTTTAAATGTATGTTTAATATATAATGAATGTGTCCCAGGTTATTTCCTGTTGCAGTGGATGTGAATGACCTCAGCTGACAGGACGTAAACATGGACCCAAGCTGTTGCCTAGCAACGCAGTTCTGTTGCAATCCCATTGAAATGTACTAAAACGGAGCGTTTCAGACAGAGGGTGAATGCAGGTATATTCAAGCAAACAGCATGAGGAAAATAAAGTTTTTTTTAAACATTCAAATATGTAAACATGTTCTAGTAGAAACCCAAAATACAAGTAAGAACCTGAAAATGAGCACGATATGGGACCTTTAAGAACCTAAAGGGTAAAATGCAGTACAGACATGGCAGAGCATCACTCGGGACTCACCAAGTGTCTGCTGGTGTTTGTGGGCTTCAGGGGTTTTTTTTGCATTGACTGCAACTAAATATTGAATATGATTATTATATTCAAGTTTAAGTTAACTTGTCATTTTGTTTTGTTCCTTAAATTTTACGAGATAATGTACTAAAAGACTAGATTTTCTACACTATTCTCACTAATAAATCTGGGTACACACATTATAGTTATTCTTAGTATCAGGTTTAAAGGCTCCCTGTACCCCTTTTAAATGACACTATATGAACATTTGTCCTCCTAAATGTAATCTAAATGTATAAACGTGTCCCCGATTTTACAACCCCCACCATGAAATCTTCAAGATGGCCTCTGTGAACATCTCGAAAGGGATCACATAACATTGTTGTTCATCTAAAGAAAGAGTAAGAGATGGACCTAAACTGATTTTTGAAGCAGCTTTCTCTGATCTTAACACAGATGACGTGGAAGAAAGAAATCGACGATCCACTGAATCCTGAAGCCTGGGCTGCTATGCAGAAACTCTCCAGTTCAGTAAGTTGCTTCACACCCTCGACAAAAAACGAGCAAAGCCAGGAGCTTCATATATAATTCATACTTCATCCATTCAAACTCAAGCCTCTGGTAGGGAGAGCAACACATTATCTACCTTCTTCACACCCCAGGTGCCTAAAGGCACTTATGCCAATACCTGTGTAAAAAGGTAGCATTCTGCCCAGGTGTTTGTTCAAACTACATGCACAAAATGATTCAGTAATAGCAGTCTCCAGTGGAACAAAAACACAATATTACAATTTTCAGTCATGTTTTTGTGATTTGAGGTTTGGAGAGAAGGAGGTTATAGTTGACTGACAGCCAGTTCTTTCTGACTGACAAAAGAGAGAGGAGAGAGATGGCTGTTACCAGGGCAGCTGTTGCCACGGTTACTACATTTTTCAGTGCAGAACCCTTGCTGCCACCTGCTGTCTGTTAAGCTGTATTACCTATAGCCCAGTGTTCAGGGCCTGTATTTCATTAAACTGCTTAAAGTGAAATTTTAGTAAGTAAAAATCCTTCACTTTTATCCCTAATTAATCAGACTAAAGACGCTCTTAAATGTAAGATAAATACAGAGGTCTCTTAAGGTTGTTAAGAGTCGAGGTGACCACCATGTTTTGGAATGACAATGTACAATATAATATATATAGTCGTGATGAATAGTATGTCAGCTGAATCAATATGCGTTCCTCAGTTGTGCAAACAACAAGAATAAAGCTGTCATTGATTTTTGTTTGCAATCACTTTTCATGCATCTTCACTGTCTGCTTGTCATTGTTCCTTAGAATTTCAGCGATGCACTGATGATGTATTTTCATATCATAAATATATCAGATTGTTGTTCATTCCACGTATTAATTGCAACCGGAGAGATGGGAGATTCCACACAAATATAGTTTGAAAATTACAAATGTTTTTGCAGAACAAAAAAAAACAGATCACTGAGTAAATGTAAGTGTTTTCTTAAAGGATGAGCAATGAGCATACATGTGATAAGGTATAACAGAAACGCACGGTTCAGGGAAAATGGGGCACGAGTGTCAGATATACCCGAAATATTGCAAATTCAAACAGTAATTTGGATGAGAATTGACTTATCATCCCCACAAAGCATGTAGAGCTATACTATATCAGTTAACCAATTAGTCAACGAAAAATAACCTTCAACTGTTTTAATAATTGCTTAATTTAATTAATCATTCATTCATTTTTTTCAAAACATTTCATAGTCCCAGCTTTTCTTTTCTTATGTGACCAGTAAACTGAATATCTTTAGGTTTTAGATGTTTGATTACAGCATGGTGGGAATCGTCTCTATGTTCTGACATGTTATAGACCAAAGGATTAGTCAATTAATTGAGAAATTAATTAATTTAATTTTGTTCTAGTGGAGTGATTTTGTCTGTCAAATTAGTCATTTCTAGACGATTCAGAAACAAGGGAAACTACAGAGGGAACACCTGGAACTATATCACAACACTGGCAGAATTCATTGTAGTTAAAAGTTGCACATATAAGTATTTTTATAAGGGTCAAATGACGATGTGTATAATGAAACTGAAAGGGGTCCTCTTGTAATGATAAACTCATATAGAATCATCAACTATCTGCTGTACCCTCAGCTCTATCTTTCAGCTCTCTGTGTTGGTTTTACCATCCGCAGCTTCACTGTTTTCGTTCAATCTCACCGCTCCAATCGACTCTGTTTCCTGCAGCAGCAGGCAGCTGTTTTTAGCAATAAAACAAAATATACTGTACACTCCCTGCTCATCAGCTAACAGTAGACAGACACAATGTTCCTTGGAGATGGTGAAGACCAGACCAGAGCTTAAAGGGTAACTTGAACTTGAACTTTCCCATGATTTAGTGTCTATAAGTGACTAACTGGCAAGCCACGAAACGAGCTGTGAGTGCAGTGAGCAGCATCAGTGTAACGTTACATCCACTAAAATGCTTATTTTTGCCACTGTCAGGCTCCGATTGTTATTAGAAGTGTCTGACAACATTATGGAAATGACCCTTCAGAGAAATACAATTTTTTTTTTTTTTTACCTTTCTCTTGATCCGGTCTGTTTGTTATTGTGTCCAAGTCCCGCTCAAGGAGAAGTCTAGTTGTGAAATCTGAATATCCGTATACTCCGACTCAAATTAATACGGGCGGCCATCGAAATCAAAGACTTCATCCACATTGTGGAAATCATCTAAATATTCAGACATGACATTGAAAATCTTTTAGATATCACTAAGCTGCGCTTTCTGTACTCCAACACGACAAACTGCCCGGCTGCCACTCGTGTTTCCACCATGGATGTATTCCACTATTCCACCGTCACAACACGTCACCTCGCCAGATTTCACGAGACTTCTACTTGAGCGAGACTCTTTCCATAATATCAGACACTTATTACAACAATCAGTTTCTGTCGCGGCAAAAACAAGCACCATTAGTGGATCTAAATGACGGTGCCATCTCACCCAAATAGTACCATATTGCGGCCTGTGAGCAGCTGCCGTCTACAGCGCTCTCTGTCAATACTGGTCCAGTTTCAGAAATTGTTGACCCTGTTATTTAGTTAGACACAAAAAAATGGGAAAATAAGGTCCAGGTTGAAAAATAGCAGTTACCCTTTAAAGAAAAGTGGATATTGGATTTATTCATCATTCATTCATTCATGCTTTGTATCTGCCGGATGTGTAAAATGACAACTGTTTGCTAAGAGTGATAAAAAAAAAAAATGGTCACTACATCTTGACAGTAGTGCATGAGATAGGTAATCTGAAAAAAATCATGTGCCTCTGTGTCCGCCGGTGCTCCTAACGGCATCTGCAAGATTTCACAGACCGGAGGAAAACAACCAATCAGAGCCGAGCTGGAGCCTTGCTGTCTCTGAGCAGCTGTCAATCACTCGCAAACTCCGATCAAACGGTCAAACTAGGCAGCGCTGATCACATATGAATCAATATTCTGTTAATGCCTATTTCTCTCCTCAAATGTTTTCAGAAACATCTTGTAGTGTGCTGTTTAGCTGTAAAATGAGAAAGTTTGTGACCCAGCAGCCATGTCGAGAACAGTTGAGGAAATACCAAGCACCGCCCACCAACCGGAGCAAACTCTCTCATTTTACAGCTAAACAGTACACTACAAGATGTTTCTGAAAACATTTGAGGAGAGAAATAGGCATTAACGTAACCGAATATTGATTCATATTTGATCAACGCTGCCTAGTTTGACCGTTTGATTGGAGTTTGCGAGTGATTGACAGCTGCTCAGAGACAGCAAGGCTCCAGCTCGGCTCTGATTGGTTGTTTTCCTCCGGTCTGTGAAATCTTGCAGATGCCATTTAATCATATTTGCTCAATTTCTACCCACTGCTGCTTTAATAGTAAAAAAAAACAGAGGGTGTCAAGCTGCTGTATTATGTTATTACTGTGGATTTTAGCACACATGTCCAGCTTGCCTCTCTATTCAAATGGGTATATATATATATACACACATTTACACCTTTCTTCAGGTGATCAACTTGAGTTGGAGGTAGATAGATTGCAGGTGCTGCTTTTACTGCATGCACAGCACACACCTGAGCAGCTGATTTATGTGCAGTAATACTTCAACAGGCCGGGACGAACTGACAATGTTTTTACATAAAGAAAGAAATAGCTTACTGTAGGCCTATCCTACGTTTGCTGAATTTACAACAAGGCACGATTCATTACGAATTTGTCGCAGACAGCATTCCACAAAGTTTATAAAGCTTCACCTAACTCGACAACTCAAAAAATGGTGTGATTTTTAGGTGTGATTTTTAAGGGAAGTACACCCTTTTTTAGCTTCTCTATTCAGTTCGCGAGTGATTGACAGCTGCCTCCGTTGAATGAACAGCCAATAGGAACGCTCTCTCTCTCTGAAATGACCTGTGATTGGCCAAAGTCTCCCGTCACAGGCTAGATTATTTTAAAGCCTGTAAGCCATGAGGAGAAGCAGAAGTCTAGTTTTCTCTCCGAACACTTGAATTACAATATGCTGAAAGGTTATTATGGGATTTTTGCCTGATGATGCCAAAAACATTCTGCCTACTGAAGCTTTAAGTCTTTAAGTGAAAATGAGACCAAATTACTAGTTGCAGCTGTTTTTTGCAGTGTACAGAGAGGAATACAGCTAGATGACAGACCATGCCAGTGCAGTGGACAAGGAGTGACAACATCATAAAGCACTCATCAGTGATGATGCTGTTTGATGACTCTTTTGCCTTTTGCAGGCTGATGAGAAGGCTTTCGACTTCAAACCCGGCTTCATGGCCTCTTTTTTGGACTTCTTGAAGACTGGCAAAAAACAGTCGGGCCTTGAACTGGGACATGACGGAGGTGAGCAGGAATCCCTGAACCCCTTTTCCTCTCTGAAGGGAGGGATCAGGCCCTTATCCTCGCCTCCTCCTCCCCTATCGCCGACTCCTCCGCAGCAGCGAGCATTCGGCGAGGGAGGGCAGGGCGAGGGGTCAGACCTGGCTCTCAGCAGCTGCCCGAGTCCCTGCAAGCCACTGGACGAGGAGCTGAAAAGGAACCTGGAAACGCTGCCCTCCTTCTCCTCCGACGAGGAGGACTCGGTCAGTAAAAACCAGGACCTGCAGAAAAGCATATCATCTGCCATCTCGGCCCTCTACGACACCCCGCACTCGTTAGCTGCCGCAATGGCTTCGGCCATGGCCAAGACCCCGTCCAGCATGTCCCCGTCTAGCCCACAGGAGCCGCCGCTCAGCCCTCCTCTCCCTGCCATGCCTCCCCTCATCCCCAGTATGGAGAATGGAAAAGAGGAGGCGCTCACGTACACGCAGGACATACAGGACAAGGAGGAGGAAAAACTGGTCTCCCCACAGTCGAACAGTGAAAAAGCAGAGGAGAGGGAGGCCGAGCAAGGACGAGAAGAGGAGAAGGAGGGAGGTGGGGAGACTGCAGACGATGAAGAACTAATGATTGATCCACAGAGTCTGCAGCAGGGAGCCCTGGAAGAGCAGGAGGAGGAGGAGGAAGAGGAGGAGGAAAAGGAAAGGATGTCTGACATGCAGATGTTGGAGGTTCTTAAGGTTGAAGGTAATGTATGTTTCTTCATCTGTCTGACACTCATATTCTCTTTAAAAACTTCTCCCCTACACAAAAGTTATATCATGTCTTGAAAGTTCATTCTTGGAAATAGTAGAACTCAATGTCCACTCGCTAGCTTTTCCCTGAGGTTTCAAGAGCATCTCATGGCCTTCATCAGCAAATGGAGTCACTCAGTAGTCATGGAGTTGGTTCCAATGTTGATCCAACTATGGAACTTTAATCCTGTAATAATTAGAATAATAATAAGTGGAGATGGTAACCTCTCTGTGTGTTTAAAGATGGTCTTACATGTCAGATGTCAATATCCTCCTTGATTGACTCCTCAAGCAAAGTAAATTAAATTGCAGATAGATAAGCTGCTTTTTTTTTTTTTAAACTTTGACCTAAATTTCACACTATGGTCACGCGATGACATCTGAACCAACTTGATGACAGCTGATTCGACGACTTGGTTCACTGATGAGGGGCCATGGGAGAGAGCTCTGTAAAAGGGCAGTGAGTGGATCTTGATTTAATATTACTTAAAGGACCCATATTGTAAAAAGTGAGATTGTCATGTTTGTTATAGTATAAAGCAGGTTTAAGTGCTGTATAAATAAGGTGAAAGTATTGAAACGTTCAATATACGGTAGAAATACACACAGCCCGTATTCAGAAATTGTGCATTTGAAACAAGCCGTCAGGATTTCTGTCCATTTGTGATGTCACAAATATACAATATTTAGACCATTACACGGCTTTAAACGTAAACGTTCTTAATGTGTCCCATTTTATTTCCAGTTGCAGTGTATGTAAATAACATAAGCTAACAGGAAGTAAACATGGACCCAAACTGTTGCCTAGCAATGCAATTCTGTTGAAATGAGCTAAAACGGAGCGTTTAAGACAGAGGGTGAATACAGGTATATTCAGGCAGACAGTATGAGGAAAGTAAAGCTTTTTTTTAACATGAAAGCATGTAAACATGTTCTAGTAGAAACACAAAATACAAGTATGAACCTGAAAATGAACATATTATTGGACCTTTAAATTAAATAAATCAATTGAAAGTGTTTATGGGTGGGAGACAAGTGAAAGACTGTGTTGTTGTTACTGGTAGATTTGCCTAACCTAACTTAACCTATAATGGCTTATATAAAAGCCACACCCAAAGGACAAACAATAGGTACAAATATTTCCATGACAAAAATCACCAGTACATTTTAGATATTAGTGTTCAATTTCACATATAAAAATATACTGTGTAAAGTGTAAGAGTAAAGTTAAAAAAAATAATAATATAAAGAAGCAGAAGTAATTGCCATATTTACAGTTTCTAAGAGTGATCATTATTTTCCAAATCAATGTTTTTATCAGCAGAGCATTTCTAAGTCTTGTTTTATACGCAGACAATGACACAGAGGAATCCATTAAATGGACTTTTTCTTTCCATAATATAACTCCACGAAATCTGATAGAAAACTCACCACGGGATGTTTTATACAAAGGAAGAGGAAGATTCTCAGAGTAGTTAACGAAATAATATCTAAAACAATGAGGTAAATCCTTTATATCTCACCTTAAAGACAAATGTACAGGTTTGAAGAATGTTGATGTCAAATATAGTCAATAACTGCAATTAAAAAAAAAGAAAAAGCAATGCACTTGGTATAGCAGCATTCGAAAAAGTTGCTAATCTCGCTCTGTTCAGATAAGTTGGAAAAGTACTTGCCCATACAATATTACAGTAAGTTAAATATGGATAAATTAAACTATAATATAATGTTAACAGACATGTATTGTGTACAAAACCTCGTATTTTTCTCAGAATCCCAAGAGATTTGGTGATGCAGACAAAACCAACCGGATTTCTCTGAGAGAGTTTGTCATCTATCAGAATACCTCAGAAACGTGTTGATGAAACTTAGTATTTCTTCATTATGAATATGGAGTTTAATTTGCTCACTATCCTAGTTTTTATTTCCTGCAAATAAAATGGAATAAGACTTTTTTTACTTTTTTTTTAATGACAACTTATTTGTTTGAAACCATATTGAGTAGTTCATGATTTAGTTCACTAATGAGAGTTGTCAAATCCTGTTACTGCCTCCGGATGAAGCTTCTGGCTAACAGGCAAAAGTTAGTTTCTTGCACAAACACACCAACCGTGGAATGAAAATGCGATCTCACAGTCTTTTCATGTCACCTTAAAAACTTGCCGCTAACTTTCTAATTTCCCCCCACCCTGTTTTTCAGATTCTCCATCAGGACCGGTGCTTGCTCCTGCAGCCCCATCTCCATCTCCATCCCCATCCCCATCCCCATCACCATCTCCATCACCATCACCATCACCATCCATCTCCCCTTTGCCACCCACCTACTCGTCACCCTCGCCCCTCCCTCCCCCGTGCCTCTCCGTACCCTCCCAACTGCCGATCCTGCCGGATGAGGAAGAGGCGGATCAAACTTATCCTCCCTCTGAGCAGCAGCAGTCCTCCTACCAACCGGCTCCTCCAACCGCAGGTACCTCCCCACCCCCCTCCACCTCCCCTCCAGCCATCCCGTCCTCACCCCTCTCCAACCTTCCCTTGGGCCAGTCCATTCCCCCTCCATCCACCACACCTCCTCCATCATCCTCTGATCAGGACCAGGAACCCGAAGCCGAGCAGCCTTCCCCCTCCTCACCCGCCTCTTCCTCACCCTCTTCATCATCCTCTCCGCCGCCATCACCTCCAACCCCGGAAGAAGCCCCGGCACCTCAGCGTCTTACCTCCCTCCACCTGGCGAAGAAGCAGGCTGACGCCGCCATCGCTGGGGAGAGCGAGGAGGAGGACAGCGAGAGCGGAGGCGAGGGAATCTTCCGTGAACGAGACGAGTTTGTGGTTCGGACCGAGGACATCGGGACGCTTAAGGTGAGTCATCCCACAGCTCCCAGGAAGTATGCGTGGTGAATATATAACTTTACAATAACGACATACACCTTGTTTGTTTGTGTCACCAGATGGCCTTGCAGACAGGCCGGGAGCCCCCGCCCATCTGGAGGGTGCAGAAAGCCTTGCTCCAGAAATTCAGCCCAGAGATCAAAGATGGTCAAAGGCAGTTCTGTGCAACCAGTAATGTGAGTTAACTCCTACAGGTTCAATCAATACTAAATTACATCGGTAATTCGATCACAAATCAGTGATGTCAGACTTTGTATGATAGAAACCAAAGCCCTGTTTCCCAAAAGCATCTTCTCAAGAGGTGTCTCTATCGTAACGATGATGTAGATCAGAGACGTACACTATATACAACCACAATTTCCCTGGTCATTCCCTCTCTCTCATCGCATATTTCCTGTCTATACCTGTCACTGTATGCACAGTAATAAAAGCACAAAAACCTGCATGTAGGAGGTTAAGAGTGCCTTAAAAGCTCTGGAACCTGCATGAGAAATCCCAAACTTCAAGTTTTTATTGTTTTGTTTAATTGAATTGCATCTTTAAAAGTAAAATTCGTCACCTGTTATGCGGCTGTCCAATCAGTGCTGATGGTTAAATGTAGTCCACTGAAGAAATAAAATTCCCCAGTGCGTGCTGTGTTGATCGAGACAGCTGATCTCTCCTGCTGCGGAGCCGTATACCGGCTGTGCCTACATGTACCAGGATGCATTGTGCGCAAGCGGAGAGTTCGCTACTGATAAACAAAAAATAATAAACTCAAAAAAAATGTCAATGAAGGAAATATTCTTACAGCTAAACAGAAAAATACAACCATATACCTGAATTCAAGTTTCTATCTTACACCGAACTAAGACGGGCTTAATTGCCTTGCTAGCTCAACGTAAAGCACACTTCGTTCATTCATTCTCTTGATACATCCATGAGCACCGCCCACCAGCCGGAGCACAGCCAATAGGAACGCTCTCTCTCTCTCTCTGAAATGACCTGTGATTGGTCAAAATCTTCCGTCACAGGCTAGATTTTTTAAAGGTCCCATATCGTGCTCATTTTCAGGTTCTTAGTTGTATTTTGGGTTTCTACTAGAACATGTTTACATACTTTAATGTTTAAAAAAACCCTTTATTTTCCTCATGCTGTCTGCTTGAATATACCTGTATTCACCCTCCGTCTGAAACGCTCCGTTTTGGTACATTTCAATGGAATTGCAACGGAATTGCGTTGCTAAGCAACAGCTTGGGTCCATGTTTACGTTCTGTCAGCTGATGTCATTCACATAGATTTTCTAAAGCCTGAAAACAGAGCCATGAGGAGGTGCAGAAGTCTAGTTTTCTCTCAGAACACTTGAATTACAATATGCTGAAAGGTTGTTATCAAATTTTTGCCCAAAATCTTTATGCCTACTGAAGCTTTTAGTATATCCAGTTTGATTGATCCTCATTTTTATACTGTGTAAAGTAATATTTTCATATAGAACAACTGTTTACTAAATTGAAATGTTCTTCATGTCTCCTCCCTCAGTATCTGGGTTACTTTGGTGATGCCAAAATGCGCTACCAGCGCTTGTATGTGAAGTTCTTGGAGAACGTCAACAAAAAGGATTATGTGAGAGTGTGTTCTCGAAAGCCGTGGCATAGAGCCGGTCTCACTCTGAGGTGAGGATATCAACTTCTTGATTTCTTGTTAAATGTTTGTGATTGCCTCTCAGAGCTACGGAAGATTAACTGATACAAACTGGAAAGTAACGGTAAGACGCGGGAGCTTCGTTCACTCTGTGTCTTTCTTCTTGAACTGACAGACGCCAGTCGCTACCTAAACAGCAGCCCACCATTCACAACCAAACCCCACCTCGAGTGGAGAGAGACGACAAGGAGAGACAGAAAGAGAGAGAGCTGAAGGAGCAGAGAGAAAGGGAAAAAGAACAGAGAGAGAGGGAGCACAGGGAGAAAGTGGAAAGGGAACACAAGGAGAGAGAGAAGGAGAAACAGGAGAGGGAGCAGAAAGAGAGGGACAGGAGAGAAACAGAGAACGTGGAGAGGGAAAAAGAGGACAGGGAGCAAAAGGAGAGGGAGCGTAGAGAGAAGGAGAAAGAAATGGAATGGGAGAAGGCGAGGGAGAGTGAAAGACGGGAGAAGGAGCAGAAAGAAAGGGAGAAAAGAGAGAAAGAGCAAAAAGACAGAGAGAGAAGGGATTACGAGAGAGAGAGAAAAGAGAGAGAGCTGAAAGAGAGGGATAGGAGGAATAGGGAGCAGAGAGAACGAGAGAAACAGGATAGGGAGAGGAAAGAAAGGGAGAGACAGGAGAGGGAGTGGAAAGAGAGGGAGCAAAAAGAAAAGGAGATGCAGGAGAGAGAGCAGAAAGAGAGGGAGAGAGCAGATAAAGAGAGAGAGAAGAGAGAAAGGGAGTGGAGAGAAAAGGAGAAACAGGAGAGGGAGCAGATGGAGAAGGAGAGAGAGCAGAAGGAGAGGGAACAGAAGGAGAGGGAGCAGAAAGAAAAGGAGGGAAGAGAGAAGGAGAAACAAAGGGAAAAGGAGAAAAAGGAGAGAGAGGAACGAGAGATGAGAGATGGCACAGTGGAGTTTGCCAGGTTGAAGGAGGAGAAGAGAGGAGGAGGAGAGAAGAAGATGGAGCGTCGGCCCAGAGCTAAGGCCGCAAAGGACAAGGCAGAGCCTCCTCCCAAGAAGAGGAAGAAGTGGTTGAAGGAGGTGCCATCCTCCTCCTCTGAGTCGGACTCCTCCATACCCAGTGATGACGAAGGTCAGTTGTTCTGTGTGTGAGTGTGTGTGAGTGAGTGATTTGTTAATTACATATGAATACATCTCTCTGGGTCAGTGTCTGCTGTGTTCAGGGCCTCGGTGTGGCTTCTTGTGTTTTAGGACCCGTGCGAGGCGGAGTTAACAGCCGAGCCATGAGGGAGATTTTCAGGAGCTATGTGGAGATGCTGGTCAGTACGGCGCTCGACCCTGACATGATCCAAGCACTGCAGGACACCGATGGTGAGCACTCAGAAAAAAAAGACTCGAAAAGTCAAAAAATGACGTCCTAACGTCTTCTTCTAACCACTTTTCCTTGACACCTTCCTTTGCAGGTCTCTCATGATAATAGGCAGCGACAGTGATTAAAATGTAAATGAGTTTTTTGCTCCTTTATCTCCTCAGACGAGTTGTACCTCCCGCCCATGAGGAAAATTGACAGCCTGCTCGGTGAACAGAAGAAGAGGTTGTTGAGGAGAGTCAGCATGAGTGTTCAGCATCAGGTAAACCTACAGTACACACCTCCTTCTAGTTTGTTTTATAGGCACTTCTCAAAATCACAGTCTAGTTAGAAGTGACTGTCTCTTGATGAGGGTACAATAAATACCTCGGTGTAGGGGTTTAAAACAAATAGAGGACCGCAGATATGTTTTAGAAAAGGGAGTTTTGTTGCACCAATCCTACGTGAGCTGTACTCAAGCCTGTCACTGCATTCTGCTTTCCTCTTTCCAGGAGGCTTTACATGTATTCCCAAAAATGATGGCTGACCCGCTGGAATCTGGAGCTGTCAAAGTTCACCTTGGTGGGGAAGGTTACAACCGCAAGACGCTCAACCGGGTCAAGAGGAGTGTTCCTAAGCAACAGGTCAGAAAGAGACTTTCCCACTGAGTAATCCTTCCCTAGTTTGACCGATTGATCAGAGTTTGCGAGTGATTGACAGCCTCCTCCGTTGAATGAACAGCCAATAGGAATGCTCTCGCTCTCTGAAATGACCTCTGATTGGCCAAAGTCTCCCATCACGGGCTAGATTTTTTAAAAGCCTGAAAACAGAGCTATGAGGAGGTGCAGAAGTCTAGTTTTCTCTCAGAACACTTGAATTACAATATGCTGAAAGGTTATTATGGAATTTTTTCCCAATGATGCCAAAAACATTCTGCCTACTGCAGGTTTAATGGGGAGACACCCCAGGTGAATAGGGTAAACATTTTAACTAATACAGTAGATACCACCATGAAACTTCCCCAGTTGATTACTTACATTAAGGCAATTATTTTCTGTATTACAAGTTTTCAGAAATTGTATGTTTAAATATGCAATAATACATTACCTTATGAAATATGTGCTAATTTACATACATTACATCATTACAACCGAAATCTGGATAAAGCCAGGTTCTAAAGTCTTGTTCCATTTTGTTGACATGTTAGAGTCAAATGTTTTTACAGAGGGGATTTTGGATATCTCTTTGTATCGCTCCATAAATCAGAAAATACTGCCATAAAAAAAAGCCATTTTCGCCATGTTTTTAGGAATAAAATGCTGTATAAATCAGGTTATGAATGATATATGAACAAACCACTCTGTGAAAAACTTCAGAATATAGATAGGAATGAAACGGTAAAGTTTGGTGTGTGTAACTGCTGCCGAACTGGAGATTTGTAAAGAAATGTTGAGAAAAACGGCCTTTAATGATGTGGATTGTATACTTACATATATTATGTAAGACACTACAGGGGAATAAGGTAAAAAAAATTCACTAATAGATATCACAATGAAGCTTCCCCAGTTGATTACTTAAATTAAGACCATTATTTTTTGTATTATAAGTTTTCAGAAATTTGATGTTTAAATATGCAAGTGACACATTATCTGATGCTAATGTGCATTTAGGAGAAATCTACAGATGCAAAAAGACAAAGTAGTAAAATAAACACCTAAATTTGTATTTTGGATATTTTTTTTTCCACTAGCCTGAAAGAAGACATGTTATTGAAGCAAAATATCCCAAAATCTCAAAATTGACCAGCGCATGAAAAACAATGCTTTCGCCTGGGTGTGTTGCCTTGAGTATAAAGAAACATCACAATGCTTTTTTTGTTGTTCTTTATTATTTAAGATACCTGCTATCTTTCAGTACTATCAGTTTTCTTCAGTGTTGCTTTAATTGTCAGTATTGCTTTTTTTCAAAAGGTGTAGGAATCATCCTACATCCTGCTTGAAAATGCTAGAAAAAAAAAAAACTTCAATCTTTTTTTCTTTCCCCTCTTTTTCAGGATCTGAAGCTCTCCATTGAAACTTGCCGGATTTACAGTCTGTATCATTCCCTTCACCACTACAAGTATCACACCTTCCTGCATTGCAAGAAAGAGGTAAGGATGGCTGCATTAATGCTAGTCAATATTTTGGCTCCAATATCCCGTCTGTATTGTTGAGTGTTATGAAATGCTAAAACTCAGTCCTCCGCTCAGGAAATCAGGTTTTTGGGTCACACCTGTCAACCTGGGAAGTTAACAATTGCATTGAGGTCAGGTGATGACATTTCACTCTGCTTTGATTGCTGAATACTGACAACAATGACAAGGCCAGGTATCCGGTAGATGACATAACACATCACCTGACCCCATACAAGTAGGCTGTCCTGACATCTAGTGAGTGCCTGGCATAACAATGTACGGAAGCTTTCCTTCTTGTCAGCAATACAGGCCATTTTTCCTGCTCACCTATTTCCTCACCACACGCTGTGGAGCTTTTACTGGAGCAGGGTTGTCTCCAACATCACTTTTTCACCTCAAGAACAGCTCCATTTTGTGTCACTGCATCCGAGCATGTTATATCTGTAAAGGGGAGACTCATGGGTCCCCATAGAACCCATTTACATTCACATATCTTGAGGTCAGAGGTCAATGGACCCTTTGAAAATGGCCTTGCCAGTGTTTCCTCGACAAAGTTTAGCGTAACTTTGAAGCGTTATTTTATTAGCGCTCTTCCCGACAAGCTAGCAAGACGTGGTTACCATTGGATACCTTAGGATTTTTATAGTTTCATATGATACCAGTATCTAAACTCTAACTTTAAAACTGAGCCTGCTACAACCTCTGAAAGACAGAATGAAGTCCGTCAGATTTTGAAGAGGTCAATCTAACCATTTGAAGTACCTCCACGGCGCACTAGATGGCGCTCTGAGGCCCACCAGTGGGCCCCGGCCCATTGGTTGAGAATGGCTGCCTTACAGTATCTCATTCTGATTGACTGTCATAATTCTCCTACCGGTACTGGTAAAATATGTTTACACAAAGTTTGTAAGTTAAAATGTTGGTCTGCCCAACAAAGAGGACAGTTAAAAATGTGCTATTATGAGCTATTCATGAGCATTTACCACAGCGACCGCACCAACCAGCCCTAATATGCTGTGACAGTGGTTATAGTACACTGCAGTAAATTTATGCCCATCACCCAACCCATTCCACAAATCCACCCCACAGACTGAAATACCCATACTCTTCTTTGTTGTACGAACACAACATACTTTTTAAAATTACATTTTCCTCTTAAATTATAACCCCCCCTCCCTCACTGTCACCAAACATTTTTTTTGAATATTGCCCGGAAGTGAACTATGTCTTGCTTTGAACATAATTATTGCGGTTTTAAATTTGACCAAATCCATGAATTTCAATGCATGTGACTTTAAAAACAGTGTGTTCGTGTGTTCCCTATATATCCCACATTATTTACTATCCTTATTGCTCTATTTCATAGTATGCATGATGGTTGTAAGTTGCTTTTATACCCCAAACTTCTACACAGTGATTCAGATCTGGTGATACAAGTGAAGAATACAGAATGTGCAGTGATTTGTGATCCAGTATGTGTCTCGCTCTTTGCCAGCTTTGTTCTTACATAATTTATCTGAGGTTTCCAGCAGATTTTGTGGTACAGTATCGCACCCAGAAATGTATTTTCATACACTCTTTCAATATTAACATCATCTATCATCATTTGTACTTGTATGTCTATTTTTCGTTTTCCAAATTTAATGACAATTTGTTTCTGTCAAACCACCGTCGCCACCATTTTCTCCTTTCTGTAGTTGCAGCCGTGCAACTTCCGCTCTCCCTTGTCTAGTTGTCTTTAGAGTTGCATTATGTCCATTGTACTGTATGTAACCGACTTGTTGTTTCCCGACCAGACGGACAGCATCGAGCAGGCAGCCGAGGACCCCGGCCAGGAGGAGGTGGTGCAGCAGTGCATGGCTAACCAGGGCTGGCTGGAGAGCCTCTTTAACTCCTTCATGGAGCTGCTTGGCCTCAGTGCCAAGGCCTGAAGGAGCACCACAGTCGCCCCCCTTCCCCCCCAGCCACCAAACTCACACATCCACCTGCAGTATTATGTGGAGGTATGGAGGTATCCAGAAATTTGTGAAACAAATACAGAAACTGTATGGATGCTAGAAGGGAACACGGCTCCAGCGAGAACAGCCACTGTTGGTTTGTTTGTTTGTTGGAGGTTTAACTTTTAAAGTGTTTGTTTTATTATTATTGAGTCCATTTTAAAGTACCTCTTTATTTCAAGAAACCTATTGAAAGACGGAGGGTAGTGAACTACGTGAATGTGATGGATTTTCCTCAAAAGTAAAAAAAAAAAAAAAAAAAAAGGGACCACAAGATAATTTGGTCAGCACTACAAAAGAGTCGAGACCGACAGAATATTGACAGACACACACACACAAGCTGTCTATAAGTATGTATTAACAACTAAAGTTTGTATAATTTATACAAGGACATTTCCAAAAATGACCGTCCTAAGATGGGATTGTTTGCTGTTACTATTTTTGAAAAAATGTTTTAAAGGGATTTACATAAAAATGGCCCACCTGCAATACTTTGCTTCTATCAGACCGACAGGGTTGAGCGAGACAGAAGTGAGGTTTAATAGGACTATATGATAGTCTCTCTTGTTTCTACCTGCCTCAGTTAGAAGCAGCCGATTGAGGGGAAATGTATTTAAAACTAAGCTGTGTTCTTTCTGTTTGTTCTTCAAAAGACAACAAGCGAGAGAGAGGATTTAATGCCTGCAAAGACGATGAATGAAAAAATAAAGCACGACTTTCTCGAAGGAAGTGTTCGGTGAAACGATCCAAAAGCATAAATGTCAGTGTTTAATGTTAGTCATTTTTATCTGTTTGTTGTTGATTGATATTTCCTATTTCTTTGACCTCTCAGAGGATATTCTTGCAGAGCAATTCTGTTGTTTTGATGTGTAAATATTGTACAGCTCCTTCATTCTCTAGTTTCCAGTTGCTCTTCTGTACATGAAATTCCTGTATTTGACATAATGAAATAAAACAGTTCAAATGACAAAAGTGATGATGAATAAACCACCTTGTGCTCAAGTCATTTCACTGAAGTATGAGCGATGCGTGAACAAGTGGGTTTAATCTGATGCATAGACACTGCATTAAAGATCCACAAGGTGGCAGGTTAATCCAGTTACCTCTCACTTTCTCCTCTATGAACTAGCTGTGATCGCTGTTCAGAGGCATGAAAAGGGAAAAGCTTATTATTCTATAGTGCTGAAATGCTAAAGGGCCATGGTGTGATTTTTAAAATCTTCCCCCCAATAATTTTTGCGTCCCACGCACAACTCATGACGAGAATCCAGATTAACATGACTTCTAATCACAGTAAACATCTTGTTTTGTTTTTTTAACATGTTTCTAATGCTGTAGCTCACTGTTTCATATTTGATTTCGTTTTATTTGCACACATAAAACTTCATAAAATCCAGATAATGAAAAAAATAGGAAATGTGACAGGAGAGGCTTATACAACGGATCTCCCCTCAACATGAGGAGAAAAACAAACAATAACAAAAAAAGGGGGAAAAAAAGAAAAATAAGTTAACATAACTTTAAAAAAATAAAACAATAAATGGCAAATATAATAAAATATATTTATATATATATATATTATATTTATGTTCTCTCTTCGTTTGTTTTTGTTTTGTTGTACATTTTTATTGGATTGTTGTCTACTGATTGATCAATGGCATGTAGGGGAGGGGAAATGGGCTCAATAAAAGTCAAAAGTTGTCTTAAACAATGACCCATTCACATATCTATACATATAAAAACTATTAGTTATGGAAGCCCTGAAAGGCAAGAGAGAATTGTTTTTCCAGTGATCCATTTTCTGAGTCTGATCTAAATGATTTTCTTTCCTGTGTTTATGATTTAAGAACAGGTGGAACATTTTTTTTGCCAGGATAATCTTTCTAAGTTCCTTTTTTTGGTCTGTGAAACAGGTAAAACAAATGTAGGCAGATTTTTCTAAGTTACTTTTTTTCCTGTCTAAAAACAAGTGATTTTCTTTTTTTGAGTTACTTTTTTCTGGCCTTTCAGGGCTTCCTACGGAATACATAGATATAAGATGCCCGAACCACCTCAGCTGGCTCCTTTCAATGCAAAGGAGTAGCAAGTCTACTCCGAGTCCCTCACGGATGACTGAGCTTCTCACCCTACCCCTAAGGGAGACGCCAGCCATCCTCCTGAGAAAACCCATTTCGGCCGCTTGTACCTGCCATCTAGTTCTTTCGGTCATGATCCAGCCCTTATGACCATAGGTGAGAGTAGGAACGAAGATTGACCGGTAGATCGAGAGCTTTGCCTTCCGGCTCAGCTCTCTTTTCGTCACAACGGTGCGGTAAAGCGAATGCAATACCGCCCCCGCTGCTCCGATTCTCCGGCCAATCTCACGTTCCATTGTCCCCTCACTCGCGAACAAGACCCCAAGGTACTTGAACTCCTTCACTTGGGGTAAGGACTCAATCCCTACCCGGAGAAGGCAATCCATCAGTTTCCTGCTGAGAACCACGGCCTCAGATTTAGAGGTGCTGATCCTCATCCCGGCCGCTTCACACTCGGCTGCGAACCGATCCAGTGAGTGCTGGAGGTCACAGACAGATAATGCCAACAGGACCACATCATCTGCAAAAAGCAGCGATGAGATCCTCAGCACACCGAACTGCAAACCGTCCTCCCCCCGATATATATAATATATTGAATATAAAATGACTTCGGTTGAGAAATGTAGACGTCACAGTGCTTTTTATCCAAAAAAAGTAGCTCCCAGTTCACTTGTATGTGTTTACAGGCCAGTCTTGTCAGCTCCAATATGACGCCCATGTTGACGTACGATCCAGGAGTCAATGCGGCGTCTACGTGTATACGTCTATGACTATGTCCACTTCTTATATACAGTCTATGCTTGCTACAGGTGAAGCGTGCAGGTAGTAGCCTATAGTAAGTGGCCAGAGTAAATCCAGGGCTTATAGAGAGTGAAGGAGGGAGGGACGGGTGGAGCAAGAAGAGAAGTGTGATTACTCAGCCACTGTTTTATCAGAGAAGAGAAGGAGAAGTTGTCAGAGGCTGCGTGTGTCCATTTATCTTCACAACACCAACAGGTGAGTTCAGGAACTCATGGTCACTATGCTGATGACACTGTGATTCTCGTTCATGGAATTTGACATTTTCACAGTTATGTTGTGGTAGCTTACGTTTTTATCCAGAGTGGAACAATGTAATTAGGTTAAAATTGTGTTTTAATGGATCACTTTGAATTACTTTTTTATGGATCTAATTATGATTAATTTGAAATATGATTGTTATTCTTTGATTACAGTTAATCTACTTGTTTTTAATAACATTGATCCTTCATAGAATCATAAATGTGGAACTATAATTTGGAGAATATTTGGCTGCTCATTTCTAAGCACTGCACTGGGTGTTGTGTTGTGTTGTTGGTTGGGCTGCAGGCATGGTGGCAGACGTGGAGAGGATCATTGAGAGCGTCATCCAAGGAGACCAGGACTCTGTCCAGCTCCTACTGGACAGCTATAACACCCAGGTCATTGATTGTTGCTATGACTACTGCATCAGAAAAATATTGTTTTTTTATTGCCATGGATGTAGGATTACAGTTGGTAATATAATAATTTCCCATAAAACTAATTTAATAATCAATATTTCAACAACCCTGTTTAGTACTAAAACATATTAAGAATGGAAATGATTGGCTAAATTACAGAAGCAATGAGCACATTGGTTGTTCATTTGCACTGCTGTGGGCTATTGTCTGTAGATTTCCCTGCTAAAATATGTTGAGTGATTTCTGTGGCATTAGTACTTCCTCCCAGTACTAGCTACTCCGCCCTTGTCTTGCTGCTGATCCCTCTCTTCCTCATTCTCTGGTGCAACCCTCACCAAAAAGAAGTTAATTCAAGTGTGCTATTAGTATACTTCTTTTAAACTTAAAATAAGAGAGTATGCTATCAGTTTACTTTTTATGTACTTATCAGAGATATACTTAACAAAAGTATACTTGGCTCATACTGACAAGTATTCAGAAAAGTCTAAGTATACTTGGCTTATACTTGTACTTAATGTTTTGATCAAGATATACATTAAGAAAATTACAAGTTAGATTACTTGTAATATAAAACCTATTAACTGAATATACTTTAAAGTGCACTTTCATAAGCTATAAAGTGGGCTACAAGTATATACAAGTATACTTGCAGTATACAAACTATTAAACTAGTAGTTTACTGAGAATATACTTTAAAGTGCACTTTCATAAACTAAAAAGTGGGCAACCAGTATAAAACTAGTAAACTATCAGTACAATACTTTCACTTAAAGTATACTTTTATAAACTAAAAAGTGGGTATTGAAGTATTGAAGTAGTACACTTACAAGTATAAAGCTAGTACACTATCTGTATACTTATGGTATAGTTGCATTACAAAATAAGACTTAAATGTCAACTAGTTGTGTATAAGTTTACTACTCTTACACTTAAATCATACTGGCTTATACTGACAAGTATACAGATAATTCTAAGTGTACTTGGCAAGTATACAGAAAAGCCCAAGTGTACTTGGCTTATACTGAAAAGTATACATAAATGTATATTTGGCTAAATACTATAAGTTCGCTTAAGAAAACTTACAAGTGTCTTGCAGTAAAAACTATTAAACTAGGAGTTTACTGAGAATATACTTTAAAGTGTACTTTCATAAACTAAAAAATGGGCTACAAGTATATCACTAGTAATCTTAACAGTATACCTATAAACTCACTTGTAGTGTAGTTCATATTATAGCTGCAGTACAAAATACAACTTGGATGTAAACTAGCTGTGTACTCAAAGTTTACTACTCTTATATTTAAAGTATACTTAAAAGTATACTTTTATGAACTAAAAAGTGGGCCAATTTAGTCCCAATAAGTATTAAAGCAATACACTTATTAGTATACTACTATTACATTGATATTAGCATACTTACTACATAATGTATACTTGGGAAATATGTACTCACGAAAAAGCAGTATACTTCAGGTTTATTTTATGAAGTATACTGCTTTTCGTAAAGGAAGCTGTCTGAACTTTAATTCCATGGACTTCGGACATTGACTCTGATGCAGCCGGTGTCCCCAGTCACCATGTTGAAGCCACTATCACTCCCTTTACTCTCTTGGTCACTGCATGTGTTGTGATTCTACACTGCATACCAACTCTAAGCAGGTTTTTAATATGTCAGTGTCCGCAGTAAGTGAAAAGTATTCTCAAAAAGGTCTGTTTGCATACTAAATCTGCATGACTTCAGCGTGTGTATTATCAGGGTGTATTATCCTGCTATTGCTGTTGTATTGTGCCATCGTATTTGTCCTCCATCTTCATAACCCCCTATACTCTTTTTGTTTCTCTTCAGTATGCAGAGTGCTTTTTTTTCAACACTGAGGTGCAGGAAAGAAAAAAGGTCAGTACACAATAACATTTGACTCTCAGCCGTATATGTATTTCCCTCCCCCACTTTGTCTTCATCTGTTCCATCATTCCTTTTGATATTTTCCCTTATTGTATTTCTGTATTTTCTCCTCTACTGCAACCTTCCCCCACCCTTCCCCTGCTTTTTCATCATCCTGTCTGAGTCCCAGTCTGCTTCCACTGATCCTGATGCTCTGATTAGAACCACCTCTTTAGTCTAGATTCCTATTCCCGTCTGCATCCCATATCAATATATCTTTCTCTGTATTTAGAAATATTGATACCTCACATGTGAGCAGATTTTTAAAGAAATGTAGTTATGTAATTACTGTTGCAGCATATACAGCACATCATTTTGAATCAGTGTAAAATGAATGGTATCCGAACAATATCAAACGTGATCTGCGTCACATCATTTGAGTTTCAATCAATCAATCAACCTCACGTGTCCACATGATCCGTCCTTTCCACACTTCCCATTCATTGTCCATTTAAGTAGCCGTGCAATGCATTCTGGTAGCGTGGCGGCGCGATTTTCCATAAAGTTGAGGTCTGGTCTACTCTATGCAAATCACGGGCGTCTGACGCGACTCGCCGCCTCTCGAAACTCCCAAGAATCTTTTACAATAAACGTTGCCGATCTAAAATAAAGACAGATTCTGCAGCTGCACGGCTTATTTCTCGCCTCAAATATTTTCAGAAACACATTTCGGTGAACTATTTTCATGATTATAAGAGAAGAAAGTTTCCAAACGAACCGCCGTGTTTGTTCCAGTTTGAAAGCCAGGAGCAGCAGCCCACGGTGGGCAAAGTGTTCGTCCAATCTGGATCCCAGTGTCTTGTGTCAAGCGCCAGCCCACCAAGCGTCCAATGCTGAAGCGGCGCGTCCCCTCGCGATAAAAAATGCCCCAGTGGACACTTTCCATTAGTGAGAGAGAGAATAGTAACAAGCTCCGTGTTAGACTCAGAGATCTCCCCTTCAATTCAATTCAATTACATTTTTGTATAGCGTTAAACAGAAGTTATCTCGAGGCTCTTTTCATATCTAGAACGTACACTATAACTTAGAGACCCAACAGGCCATCTGCCTTATTATCATAAAGTGGGCATGTCTTTAAAGGGGAGACTCATGGGTACCCATAGAACCCATTTTCATTCACATATCTGGAGGCCAGAGGTCAAGGGACCCCTTTGAATACGACCATTTCAGTTTTTCCTTTCCATTAATTTAGCGTAAATTTGGAGTGTTATTTAGCTAGTGGCTGGTACTGAAAGAGGGTAATTAAAATCACAAGTTGCGTTCAGGCATTAAAGAAATTAGTGGTGTTAAAACAAATTTGTGTGAACGCATTACTATTGCGTTAATATACCATCTCATATCTGAGCAGTGACAATGCGATGTTACTGTGGTGTGACTCATCTGTTCACAGTGTGAATACAGGTTTGTTTTGTGGATGCTTGTCAAACAGTTCATTATAAAGGGGCAACATGCAGGGACTGATGTTTCACATATCATGTGGCAGGACATCAGTGAAAACGTTATTTGGACTGTACATCACACATATGTGCAAAAATACAATCTCTAAGGGAATAAAAGGTGCCCAGTCCGTCACATCCAGATGTGTGCTGCGGCTGCCAGCACCAGAAACTGCTGTTGCTCCAGATGACACTAGAGAGGGAAGGACTTCCCTTTAGACTACATCCTGGATGAAGAATGTAAAAAGGTTCAAATTGTGTTGCACGGAGTAGTTTGGTTGTGGCTGGTGAGGCTGTTAACTGGTCATCCTGGGTTAGAATGGAGGACGATATCTGCTCTCTGATTGATTGATTGATAACACCAAGTGATGTTTAAGATCAGTCTGCTCGGCTCTGGCTCCCCTAAACTCCCCCCTGCATCTAAAAATTCATCTTTCTCTTATGCTTGTATCTCAATACTGTTTTTTTTACACATGCATTTCTGTCACTGTTCGTGGACAAACTGACTGCAGCAACGACAACTGGAAGAGGTAAATACATAGAGAGAGAGAGAGAGAGAGAGAGAGAGAGAGAGAGAGAGAGAGAGAGAGATGAGCTCACTAGGAGTTTAATCTGTATTACAGTAATCTGTAAAAGTGCTTAGAGTGTTTAGTCACTCCCTGTGTGTATGGATGTGAATGTGTTTCAAAAGCGATTGTGTAATCATAGCTGTATATTCCAAAGCTGCTTGGATACTTCATGACTCAGCATGTTAACCTTCACCTTGCAGACATCCTTAAGCTACACAAACCAGCCCTGTGCAGGAAAACCACATGTGTTCTTGGACCTGTGACAATAGATATTGTCAAGACATTTAGTCTTTACCTTTTAAATGCACAAATAAGTGTAAATAATTATATATAACTAGAATGGCACTCGGAGAGTGCAGACCTCCGCCAACGCTTGACTTTTAAAAAACAGATCACAGCTCACAGCTGGCGGTACCGTGAGGTGGTCGGCTGATTATTAACACGGTGTGTTTCCGTGTAACGTATCGGCGGATGCCTCTCTCATTCAGCAGCCTTGTTATGTCTGTATAACGTTACACTACGTATCTCTCTGCTCTCAGAAGAAGGAGGCGGGGTCACGCGTCATCAACGCGTCATCAGTTACACTGCGCATGTGTTATACCCTGTGGTCTTAATGCTCAGGCTGATCGGAATCCTTAAAAATATTCCTGAATCCGGACCATGATCCGGAGAGCCACTAGACACCCCACCCCTCCAAAAAATTTCATTCAAATCCATTGCAGACTTTTGGAGTAATCCTGCTAACGGACAAACAAACCAACAAACCAACGCCGATGAAAACATAACCTCCTTCCTAGGCCTTCAGCCTTGGTGGAGGTAATAATCTAGTGAAATAGGTGTATTGGATAGGTGTAAATAGGTGTATTTTTTGATGATTAAATATTCTTTACAGTTTAGATGTTGAGTAATTGGCATATATTACACACAATGCTATAACGTTTTACATGTGTTTTACTTGTTATTGCCTATTCAGATAATTATTGCTAAGTTATTTTGTTTTCATAGTTTCAGTTTTCTCTAATCATGAGAATGAGTCTTTCTTGATAAGGCTGTAGGATGCTGAAGGGGTGAACACAGCGCACATAAGATAAAAAAAAGAGTGATGACAAAACGCTATGTGATTATAGCCACGTCATCCCACGACAAATACATTGTTAAAAAAAAAGTTTGAAATTAACAAATGGATACTTTGCATCCTGTCCCATCGGAGATGATGAGTAGATCGAACATCATTGCTCAAGTTATAAACTGTATCTTTGTGTGTGCATGTTGCAGCTAATATCTTTTTCAGGTAATAGTGCTAACTCCCCCTCTTGGTTGATCAGTTCAGGGAGAACAAAGTGAGGGACTGTGCTCCCAACTCTGATTCTGACATTGACTCAGAGGACGATGAACCTGAACTTCTTCTCCGACAGGTAGGCCAATGATTGAGTATGTTTTGGTGTCCTCATTTTTCTGAGCTCACCACAGTGTTCTAGAGTGTCCGTAGCATTAAAATCAGGTCTGACCAAAATATAGGCTTAGACAAAATCTCAACAGATGGATGTATTCATAGAAGCATGGCTGGGAAATACTTTGATTCCCAGGTCTCTATGACCTTGGGGAAGGCACGTCCCCATTTGTCACGTTTTTTTCAAAAGTCCTGATATTGTCTATAAATATGTATGTGTGTGTGTGTGTGTGAACATGTGCATTAGAAATCTCACTACTGATTGTTAGTCGCCAGGTGTTTGCAGTATGTAGTAGATGAACAGATAGACACAGCTACTAAAAAGGCGTTTTGTAGCATTACATGACATTGCATGCAGGAGTCTACTTTCCTGTGTGTGTCCCTGTTGTCTAATTGACTTGTCAGTTAAACCCCTAATGCATGTATATGTATGTATGTATATTGTTTTTTCACCTACCATTCCTTCATTTTACTCCTTTTCTCTTGCAAATGGTCCCTTTTCACTCTTCATCACTGTAACTCGTTCCTCTTGACTAAATGTTTCTCCAGCGCCTGGCCACAGCCCTGCTGTGCTTCATCAGTGGTCGGCTACAGCCAGCAGTGTTACGGGTTTGCCTGCACACACTGCGTATCCTGTCGCGTGACCGGCGGGCCCTTGGGCCCATGGTCACTGATAGCGCCCTTTTCACCTTGGCACACCTGGGAGGCATCAGCTCACTGCAGGCATGTCCAAAGCAAGAGGAGGAGGAGGAAATACCTGAAGATCAGTCGGCCGGAACACACAGAAGAGCAGCAAGTAGCCGTGAGGGGGCTGCAGATGCTACAGCGCTATCTGTTAGCCCTGTGGTTTCATTTTCTACTACTGTGGAGGTAGACGGTGCTGACACCACAAATGGCTCAGTTTATCACTGCTACTCGTGGAGAGGTGATGATGAAGGTCATGTGGTGCTCGCCCGTGGGAAGAAGGACACCCGGGAAGAGAACAGTGAGGAGGAAGAGAAGGAGGAAGATGGGGAGGTGTGTAGGAAGGAGGCCGTGAAAGTCTTGTGTAATGTCATCTACAACAGTCCCAGGGCACAGGAGAGGGCCAGCGCACTAAGGTGACACTTTAGAGAATTAAAGTTCAGCCATTATTAAAGTTCATGACCATTGAAACACTGGTTACATAACACAAAGCCTAGTAGTTTCTGCAAGTGCCACACAAGGTCGTGGCTAGATAGAAACACCAAAACCCTCGCAAGATGGTTGAGGTTAGGCATTGACCTTGAATAGTTAAGGTTAGGATAGGTCGTCGGGCGAGAGTTTTTGTAAGTATTTGCAAGTTTTTGCAATTTGCGGGTCACTTTCTAGACACGACCATGCCACAAGGGTTGAGTTGCAATAGCTGGTTCGGTTGGCAAAATACCCGGTGCTCTGATGCAAAAAAAAAGACCCAACTCTCTTTCCATCAAACCTTTTATCTCTTTTCACTCTTTTTTATTAAATCACTTAGCAAAACCTTCAGATAGTTTTACCAGCAGCAGATTATATCAGCTGCAGTTAATTATTGGTGACTTTTTGGTAACTGCTTGGTTTAAATGGTGTCTGGAGGAAACATAACTCTGTAATGTACAATTTGCAGGTGAACATTTTTTTTTTTTTTTTTTTTTTTTTAGTTCAACAAGTTCATCAGCGCAAAGCCTGAAGTAATAGTGGCAATTATATTTTTGTTGGGCATAAAAAAGTCATATTTATATTATATTCTGTCATATAATAATATATAAGAAATTAAAAAAGACACACCAACATTTAACCAATAAAGTATTATTAGAACTAGTTCTTGGGTACTTCTTGATCATAATAGCTAACTGGTTGAGTGAATAATGAACATACAGACTAGTGTATACTGATTTAGGATTACCCAATAATTCACCTAAAACATTTAGCAATTTCTACAGGCATGCAAGTATTCCTTTAATTACCCAATTATATTCAAATATTAGGTGTTCTACACAAAAACACAAAAAAAGTGATATGAATTATGCTCACCAGCTGCTGACCAACCTCATGTTTCTTTTCATTCTTGTTTCCATGGCAGGCTTCTGCACAGTCTCTGGGTGAGTCTGAAGCAGGCGATCGGCAGCAGGGTGCCGTCCAGTGGCCAGTTTTACAAGCTGAGACTGCTCTTCTTACTGACGGCTCTGAGGCCTGAGCTCAGGCTGCAGCTACAGCAGGTAAGTTGCTTTTCTGATCTATGGAGGGTCATAGTGGATGGAGTTATATTTTGTATTGTTTTCTTGTGATAAAAGATCATTTTCGATCCTGAAAAACAAAATATTTGATCTTAATATTTCCCAATTTTCTTTAGACCAATAGATACCAATAGAAAATGTGCCAAGCATCAACAAAAGATGATTAAAATGGTCTACTACAGCTTCAACCCACATGAAAAGTCCCTTTAATATCCCTGACGATAAAAAGAAGTTTATTAAAGTCCGCTATTAATATACTTCTTTTAAATTTATAATAAGAGAGTATGCTTTCAGATTACTTTTTATGCACCTATCAGAGTTAAACTTAACAAAATTATACTTAAGTATACTTGACTTATAATGAAAAGTATACCGAAATGTATATTTGGCTAAGTACTATAAGTTCACTTAAGACAACTTACAAGTATACTTGCAGTAAAAACTATTAAACTAGGAGTTTACTGAGAGTATACTTTAAAGTGTACTTTCATAAACTAAAAAATGGGCTACAAGTATATCACTAGTAGACTAAAAGTAAACCTATAAGTTCACCTCATAGTAGTATAGTTCATATTATAGTTGCAGTACAAAATTCAACTTAAACTAGCTGTGTACTCAAAGTTTACTACTCTTACACTTAAAGTATACTTTTATAAACTAAAAAGTGGGCCAATTTAGTCCCAAGAAGTATTAAAGTAGCACACTTACAATACTAGTATACTGATATTAGTATACTTATTACATAAAGTATACTTGGGAATATACTTAAAGTATACTTAAGTTTACTTCATAAAATAAACTTGAAGTATACTTCCTTTTTGCAAGGGTGCTCATACAAACAACTTCACACTCAACACTGCGCTTCCTTAGGTCCTGAGTAATACACCTGCCATGACATATCTGTACAACTATCACATAGTTGCATCACACACCCAAGTCGCAGCTAATCATGGTCAGAATGCGCTGTGTGCATGTTTATTCAAAGTTTATTAGTAATGAAATTGCACCAGATTTGACAGTGCACGCCTTTGGGTCCCCAGCAATACACCCGCCAAGTATGAAGTAGATCGGAAGAATGGTACTCAAGATATGCAAATAACACAGAGATGTACAGACGGACAGACAGACTTCTGAATAGTTACTCTAGCCAAAGACTATTAACGGAGAACTGGTTAAAGTAAATACTTCCTGAGACAGGGGTGTATTGAACTTGAGGGATCTAACAATAGTTAGTTAGACAATATCATTATTGTGTATGTAAAACATTTTCTGTTCTCAGTCTTGGCTTTCGGGGATCAATGGTTTCCATCTCTCTCTGTGCTCACTGGTTTATTGCTTTATTCATCTGTCAGGAGCGGGGAGTGTCAGTGCTGACCAAAGCCCTCGAGCAGTGCCTGGCAGTGAGGTGGGGTGAAGGATATGAGGTGCTTAGTGACAGCGCAACTCCTCCCATCTCCAAAGAGATGTCCCAGGAGGTCATTGAGATCCTCAAGACACTCTTCAACATCGCTCACAGGTTCTACAGGCAGGAGCCAGATGAGGTGACCGCTCAAAAACACACACAAATCAGCCATGCAACTCACAAAACGCTTACCAAAAAGTCTTTTAAAACACCACAACCATGACTTTTAACACAGTCCGTCTCAGACTTGACAAAGTACTTCCAGAGCCATGGGCTAATTAGTGTTAACCATGACAAGTAAACTGACCTTTAAGTGTAAATTGCCCCTAAAAGCAGTACGGTGTGTCTTTTTCAGGAGGAAGCTGCTCTATATCGTCACCTGGCAGCCGTGCTGCGCCACTGTCTGCTGCTGTCATGTGACGGAGAAGACACGTTGGAGGAACTCCAAGGGTCAGAATGCTGTTTTGCAACTTTAAACATAACTGCATTTATTTGACTTAAAGCATGCAGTGGGTAGAAATGGAGCAAATATGATTAAAAAAAAGTTACTTTTATAATATAATGTTTTTTCATGTTAACGTTTTCTCCATAGACATACAGTAAACATCCTGTCAGCACTGCCGCTGACCTGTCTGGACGTCCTGCTGTCTGTTCGTGTGGACCAGGCGTCCCACAAGTGGGAGGGAGTCAACATGGACTGTGTCCACACGTTGCTGATGTTTATGGACAGACGCCTGAACAAGGCAAGTGTGTGTGTTGAAGTAAACACACGAGTGTTGTGAATACTTGGTGTGTCACCTGAGTGACTAATACTTGTATTTCAGCAAAAAAAAAATGTACTCAGTAAACACCAAAATAGCTGTACACCACTCTTAACTAAAATAATTCCACCATTATTAACCTCCTAAACTAAGACTTATGAAAGTGACCTAATTTTACATAAATATAGATTTCTAGTGATGCTGCAAATAAAAAGGCCTGTTTTTTTCCCACAACATATGAAACAAAATGTATACCAGAGTCCTTTCCTTGGTAAGAACAAATTTGAAAAGACATGCCTTCATAAGAACATGTAATAATGTTACACCACTCCCACCAATAAAAAGGCAACTA
>CAKAOH010029353.1:0-11418 GCA_916701665.1 Sebastiscus tertius | reverse complement strand
AAGCTGACAGGCTCCGGTGGAAATCACAAGCAAAGCAGTGCGTATGTTGAGCCTTGTCGTGCATCGCGCACACAAATCCGTAGCACACACACACACACAGCCAGCCTCCACTGTGAGCTAGAGGAAAGCAAGGTGTCGGTAGCAGAGTAGAGGGGGTTTCTGTCTGTCTGAGCTATTTGATGTCACACCTTCCTCACAAGGCTTATTCTCAGAGCAGGCGATAAGCTGTGAAATCAGCTTTCATAGCATATGCTAAAGGGACGGGAGGGGACTCACAAGCATCAACACTATCATATCAAAGCATGTTTTGACAAAATCTAAATCTCTGACTCATACTATCGGCACTTCTCCATTTGGCGGTGGTTTCCCTCTCCTTTTTCACTCACTCACGTCGCACCGTATGTATTTACTTCCTCGCTTTCTTACAAATCTGTGCAGACAAACACCAAAACAAATGTCACCCCACTGAACCCGACGCTCCCAAACAACAGACACCTTGCATGAACAGTCTGTGGACAGGAGGAGACAAGCCGTGTTTCTCCTCTCTTACAGTGCAACAAGAGCAATTTCACACTGGTTCCCCATTTTCTCACTGACTTCTCATCTCTCCGGCTCCCAGTGGTGTTCCCTTTTGAAGCAGATTTGATTTCCCACATTCGTACATCTATCTTTCTTAACGGGGCTGAGTAAGATTGCTTTGATCCCTTTCACATGAGAAAACTCAGACCTGCACAGCCAGCCACCCTGAAGAGGGGAAGACGTTTCTTTCCACAGCTTCCTCCAAATCTCCTCTTGGTTGACATGGGAACGCTGTATCTCATTTACATAAAGTAACAACAATAATAATGTTCCTTAATGAACAGTGAAACAGGAGGAATTTCTGACTGGAAGAAAGATGGATCCAGTACTTTGTGTCCAATACAGTCCTCTCATAAGTCACATCACAAAGAGATATCGGTGTTTCCAGCAACAACACAAAGCTTTCATGAAGCTCTAAGTGCAACAGTTCCACTCTGCTCTACCTATTAAAGTCCCAGTAAAACTTACTGACTGAATTATTTTAAAAATACCGGAAAAATCTGAAGGTTTGGAGCGCGTCTCTGACTACGGTTAGGATGGTGCCGATGCAGCTGCGCCGCCGGAGCAGAAAGAGCGCATGGTGCAGGATTTCCTCCCTGTGAAGCGAGTGCTCGCAGGATCGGAAAATTCCACATTCAGAGAGTCTTTTAATTCAGTCTCCAGTGTGGCAGCAGAGCGCAGGTTCAGCCTTTGGGACAAAATTAAAACGGCCATGAGACGTTGTATGTTGTATCTTCAGTCCAGATCAATAAAAAAAATAGGACTGTGTATGAACATTGGATTTTTTGGAGCGCACACGCAGAAGAGATAGAGCCGACCATGAAGAGATATTTGCTGAATTTGATAAAAAGTGTATTTTTTGGTAAAGACATTGAGAGTTTTTTCTCATCAATTCAGAACTATGGAACACAGTTCTTTGCTTTAAGCATCAGTTTGATTATTTTATGGGATTTTTCTTCAAACATTTGCCGCATCATGGTATATATCTATCGGTAAATATCCTTGCAAATACAGTGATAATGATTTCAACCATATAGGCCAGCGCTAGTATTTAGACTGTAATGATTTATGTAACAGTCAAGATAAGAGATTGTTTGAGTGTTACATCAGTCAGATTATGTCAGTGCATTGTCTGCCTCTAGTCCATTTTGTTCTGCTGCAGTGGATGACTGTACTGTTACGAGACAATGGTGTGAGCCACTCAAAAATCCTCCACTGTCAGCTATCAAAGAGAAGCAGCATCCACACCTCCTCTTAAGAGTCTGAATTTGATAAAAAGTGTATTGGATTAGAATCACAGACTCAGCCTTCAAATAGCCCTACAGTATGTATTATTTAACAAATTAAAATGAAAATGCCAGGTAATAATTGATTGTGTAGGAATTTTTACAACCCTGTCCGTCAAAATGAAAGACAACGAGAAAATCTAACGCAACCACTGCCGTGTACAGTTACAAGAGAGATTTAAATCAAATTCTTCACATTTGATTGGACCGCTATAAAGTGGGCGGACAAAGACTTTAGCGCAATACGGAGCTACAGAGCTGAAGACTGTTGTCTCCACGGCATGGATGTATAATAAGAACTGGATATTCAGTCCAATGACAATTGCTCGCCTTGTGCATATGCCAAAAAAGTTTTCTCGCTTCTGCGTTTTCTTCCGGTGAATGAGGCCCACTGAATATGCACAGTAGTGTTTTTTCCCGCTGGCCCCACCCACGAGTTTCTACTCGGCTCATAGACTTTACATTGTGATGATGTCGCAGATGTTTTAAATCACTTTTGTCGACTAGAGGAACAAATATAAAACCTCCATGGATCACACATTAGAAACACACACTACACACACAATAGAAAGAGTCATAATCAACCTTGTTTGCAGTTCAAAGTGTCCTGTCAAATCTTTTACAATGGTGGTCAATGGGGGAAATGTTTTTTGGGCAGCAGGATTTTTCTTTGCAATACAAGTGGCAAGCAGCCACTGGAAAAAAATGGGAGTAAGGCTGAGCGGCGCCACCATATCCAGGTCTTGTTATACATCCATGCTTCACACACAGAGCCCTCACCTGTTGTTAGATCAGGAGGGGGACAAGGGAGAGTTGAAATGGAAACTTTGACAATTTTCTTGAATGAATTAGACCTCAGCCACATTGTTTTGGAAATGAAAACAACATTTACGCCCACTGATATTCAAACACATATCTCTTCCTATCTCTCTCCATACTGCTCTGTTAGCTACTATGATACACAAACGATGTGATTTTATGTGACCGCTGTGGCTAGCTAGTCACCCAAAGTCTCCCTTGATTAGATCATTTTTTATCTCAAACATCCTCAAACATTTGAAACCATTTCCCAGAAGAGGAAAGACAGGGATTTGATGGGGATTTTGATGTAAACATACTCTAATACTGATTGTTTGACATATATTTGGCATATAAGAAAGAGATAAATGAACAATAAACATAGATTAAAAACTGGGAAAGTGTATTTGTCATTTCACTGGGACTTTAATGTATACCATGTTACAGCAATCCAACCACAATTCCCTCAAATTTAAGTGGCTCTGCCAAATAAAAATGCTTGCCTATATCTTCCATCATATCTCTTTGGTGAAAGGGGGAAAAGTGATAAAAAAACTTGTGACGCAGGGGAGAGGTGAATGAAGCAATCACAGTTATGGATTACACAGAGAGTCAAGATGCCGTTCTTTATCCCCTAAGTGCAGGGGCTTTGCGCTCCCTGGAAGAAAAGAAAAAGCAGCTTGTCTCTCTCTTTCTTCCTCTGTCTGTGTTCCTTCGATCGCCTCTCATCCGGCATCGAGCCCTTTTTCCACCTCTTCCTGTTCATGTGCTTTGGTGTTGACAGGCTGTCAGATGTCTCGATAACAGAAATCACAACTTTTTTATTAACTCTGAAAGGCCAAACACGTCACCAAAAGCAGGAAACATATTAATAATTTACTGCTCCTGGCAAGTAGAAAAGATCTTTTATTTAATGGCACAGTCACAATTAACACCAAACAGACACGCTGGAACATCACTGAAGCTTTGTAACAAAAACGTTACAAATCAATTGCTAATTTGTAGTCGTCAATTACTGCTTGCAGAAGACTGAACTAGCTGAGAAATACTTTTTAATTTGACAATCACATAAATACTAGGGCTGTCAAAGTTAACGCGATAACGCAAATTTGTTTTATCACCACTAATTTCTTTAACGCATTAACACAATCGATCTTTCGGAGGTTGTAGCAGGCTCAGTTTTAAAGGTAAAGTGAAGATACTGCTATCATATTAAACTAGAAAACAGAATCATTAGTACCAACCGTGTCATACTAGCTTGTCAGGAAGAACGCTAAATAACGCTGCGAAGTTACGCTAAATATTGGCGAGAAAAAACCTGAATATAAGTTTTATGGGTACCTACGAGTCTCCCCTTTACAGACATGCCCACTTGATATGATAATCACATGCAGTTTGGGGCAAGTCATAGTCAAGTCAGCACACTGACACACTGACAGCTGATGTTGCCTGTTGGGCTGCAGTTTGCCATGTTATGATTTGAGCATATTTATTTATGCTAAATGCAGTACCTGTGAGGGTTTCTGGACAATATTTGTCATTGTTTTGTGTTGTTAATGGATTTCCAATAATAAATATATGCATGCATTTGCATAAAGCATATTTGCTCACTCCCATGTTGATAAGAGTATTAAATACTTGACAAATCTCCCTCTAATGTACATTTTAAACAGATAACAACATGTGTGATTTATTTGCAATTAATCCCAATTAATCATGGACAAACTCTAGTCTTCCAGTTCATAAGACGGTGAGTCAGTAGACTAATGAAAGGAACAGTTCGGGTGTTGTTGAGGTGCTCCACCACGTGTCATCACACCAGAGGATGCCATCTGAACAGCAGCGCACCGTGAGTAGCTGGATTTCATCCCCCATGCCCACTTCCCCGCTAACATCAGCGCTAATATACTCTGAGGTGAAAAGAATGGCTCTGACTCACCATGCGGAATAAAGAAAGGGAGAAATAATTATGTGTATGCCTTTAAAACTTTTAATTTTCTTTGTTCTGGTTTTCAATTTTGAAAAGTTAATTTCAAGTTATTTTTCACTTTACAGAGCTTTTGAATTAATCTTGACACAATAATTAAGTTAAATCTAGTTTGCACAGAAAAATAAAACAAGAGCATTTTCTAAAGATAAATACTAAAGGGTGAAAAAGTCTACTCTGCACAGCTTTTAACTTTACATAATAAGCAGGAAACTGTTGCTTTCATGTGTAGACCGTATGGAACCTAGCAGTGCTGCTTTGTCCCCATGAATAGTTTTGTCAAAATAAGTCCATTCAGTTCCACAATGTGACACTGAGATGGTAACAGTAAAGTAATATCACCTCAGTGTTGTTTTCCAGCTCTTAAGAGGAGGTGTGGATGCTGCTTCTCTTTGATAGCTGACAGTGGAGGATTTTTGAGTGGCTCACACCATTGTCTCGTAACAGTACAGTCATCCACTGTAGCAGAACAAAATGGACTAGAGGCAGACAATGCACCGACATAATCTGACTGATGTAACACTCAAACAATCTCTTATCTAGACTGTTACATAAATCATTACAGTCTAAATACTAGCGCTGGCTTATATGGTTGAAATCATTATCACTGTATTTGCAAGGATATTTACCGATAGATATATACCATGATGCGGCAAATGTTTGAAGAAAAATCCCATCAAATAATCAAACTGATGCTTAAAGCAAAGAACTGTGTTCCATAGTTCTGAATTGATGAGAAAAAACTCTTCATATCTGTAAAACAAGTATTTCAGCAACTCATTTTGGTAGTTTTTAATCACAGTTTGCTCAAAATCATTGCTTTAGACATCAGAAATTGGTAGAATAACATCATGATTAGATCGTATCAACACAATAAGATTCTGATAAAAGTCAATAAAAGATCATACTGAATTATTGTCTTACTAAATCATAGGTGTGTAACGATTCATTTACTACATCGATGCATCGATTTATATTCCTACGAAATCGATATTTACTCAGCAAGTTGTCCTTCATGTGGATCTATATCGATCTAAAATCGATTTGCAAGGTAAAAAAATCAATTGTATCGATGCTAAGAATTTGCATCTTGTATTTAAGCACGACAAACTTTATACGGACGTATTTTTAGCATTTTTAATGTAAAAGAAAAGTTAAACGTTACTCTGTTTCACTCTCCCTTTGTATGACGTCATTGTCATGCTCCAGCAGCGCATCTCAGAAAGACAACAACAAAACGAAGCATGGCTGATGGCGAGGAACAGCAAGACGAGCAAGAGATTTTCAAGCCGTGTTTGAAGTCCAGTGTGTGGAAACATTTTGGCTTTAGCAAAAAGGGGAGATGTCTTCTGCAAAGGCCTGCAGATAAAATACAACAGCAACACGACCAATCTTTTCATGCACCTACTGAGACGCCAATATTATTGCTCTACCATTTATATTCAAAATGAGAAGAGAAGCAGGTGCTTAAACCAGGGTGACCGGACGTCCCGGTCTGTCCGGGATTGTGCTGGTTTTCGAGCTGCGTGCCCTGAGTCAAATATCTGTAAAAAACAGTCAAATGTCCCGGTTTTCAGAAGTCACTACCAAATTGTCCCAGTTTTCACCACAATCAAAATAATAATAACAATATCATACACTTATTCATTAATTTGTGCGCATGAGATAAGTATAGAGAGAGCCAGCACAGCGCACCCCACTGCAGTCTTTAACTACTAGTGTTGTTGTCTAGCCACAAATACGCACGGACACGGCAGATCTGCTAGTTACATTTTGTGCAACCAGCATCAGACTGTTGAACCACAGACCCCCCTCTGTGCTTATGTGCAACATCAAACATGTTGTTTTGATGAATTATTCAACACAGTTCCTTCTGTGCATTGACAGGCATTTCGCTCCGTTAAGAAATCCCTCAGGACCGTCCGTTCCTGGCAGTCTTTCACATCCATCAGGGCAAAAAATGTCGTCTGAGCTCCACATTTAGGATTCTAATAGCCTGAGGCTGTGGCGAGCGACATGATGTGACAGAGGTGTTTCGGGTTCAAAGCTAAAGTTGAAAAATAATGTACGTAGGCCCAGACAACAATATGTTTCCTCTAAAAGAAACTCTCTACAGGACTCCCAAACTGTCAGTGTGTCATGACGGGAATAGCCCTGTGATTAAAGGGGGTGAAAGTAGAGAATGTGATAAGTCATGATTGTCACAGCCTCCAATGCGGCCCCCTATAATAATGCCTTCTTTTTGATCCCACTCAAATCAGTTTGAAAATATTTACAGCGGCTCAACTCTAGTTGCTGCAGCCACACAGTTTCTGTTTGCTTTGTTTTCTAAATGAACAATTGCATACTTTGAAACAGCAAGTTTGAACAAGTGTTTTTGCATTAAATGATGTATCAAATTGAGCTTCGTAGTTCTGGTACAATAAGCCCATCCGTCCTTTGTTATGGAACAAAGTTGGAGACACTGAATTACTTGGAATCCCCAACTGAGCTGAGCACTCAGCAACAAAGTGCCTCATATGCTAACTAGAGAAAACAGTCATTTCTCAAGAGATTTGACATCCTCATCAATCTCAAAATCAGCATCCTCCCCTTAGTGCAGGTAATGAAAATTGCGGACTCATCAATGTAACAAAAGCACCAGATTGCATCTCAAGTGGATCCTCCCCGTCCCCGTACACAGTGCAGAGCCATGTCATCCGACTGATCAAGAGACCAAATGCAAAAACAAAGCCTCATAAATTGTGCAAAGATCCAAGTCATAAAACCTGGGAGATGCCAGCAGCACATGGGCTCATAAATTAGTTATCAGTGGACGCTATTTTATCCATAACACCAGAGTGCTCAAACAAAACTGCATCACAAGGAGTATTTGTTTAATCACCGTGTTTACAACCTTATTACAACCCAATTAGAATCATAATAGCAGCAGACTGTCCTGTAATATTCATATTTAAAACTCCCACAGGCAACAAAACACTCTGCCCTTTTGCAGGAACATGGAGAACAATAAGTTAATTGATTGTGTTTTATACAGCCGATACAGATCAATTAAACAGTGCTTTGATAGATTAATACCAGAGGCTAGAATAACAGATTGGAGCAATAAAATAATGTCAAATGAGAAAAGAGAAAGGAGGTTGGCACAGTGGCTCAGCGCTCTTTCTTTGTGTGCAGTTTACATGTTCTACTATTTGCTAAAGACCTGCAGCTCAGGTGAATGATGGTGATTGTAATGATTCTGATTTTTGCAGATTGCATACTGGCTCCAGCTCAGCACTGCTAACGCGACAAATTGACGAATAATGTCAGCTTGCTAAGTAACATTTTATGTAAAAATATGTTTCATCACCACGCTTGTCAACCCTCTTGGCACTCCCGGAAGACTGTCAATTTCCCCTAACTTCACTAGGTGTCCACTCACATATTTCTCCCATTAGCGAATGTCTTCATTAAGAAAATACATGCAGCTCAGGGAAGAAAAAAAATGTAACTGCAGTCACACAGCTGCACATGTTCAGACTCTCACCTGTCCAGACTGACTGAGTTGGCAGAGCGCAACAGAAGAGATGATATGCATAATTCCAGACATCCTGGAAAGAAGAATTTCCTTCCCCAACATATGGTGTTATACTTTCTGTAAAATATGCTTATATTATATGCTGATCAACACTTAGGTCAGAGCTTGAAATTAACTTTTTTTTCTCAGCTACTGTCTCAAATTGTACTCTCAACTCTCCCAGACTTAACAACCAATGTCCCAAATTGAATTTTTTTCATTCTACATAATATAGTTTTATTATAAATTATGCAACTCACATCACTTCATTGACTCACTTTGGTCCACAATGGAAGTTCTGCTAGTTATTCCCTACACGTATATCTGAATACAGAATTGTAATCACAGGTTTGTTTTGGAGGTTATTTCCCCATATCTTTAATATTTAAAATGTATTCTAAATTGTGAAGCCGTTTGTAAAGTCTGTTTATATGAACGCTATAAATGAATCATCCTTCTGACGTTTAATAATGACGACTGAGATATCACCGCAATGATGGTTCAACATTACATGTGCATGTGATGAATTGACGGTACAAGAGAGAGCTAACGTTACACATTCACAGACGTGCGTAACGGTCACGCAAATGACAGCTGCTCCTTTATCGCCTTTCATTTCCCTCCTCCTTTACTTCTCATGCGGAGTTCGTTTGAGCTTTAAACTAGCTGACAACAGTAATACATACTGTACAACACACAGTAACACAAGTTGCAGCTTGTAATATCTCCGTTACCCATTGGTAAAACTTTGTTTCCACCAAAGTAAGACCACCCCCCGGGTGGTTAGGGTTAGTTCAGGTGTCAGCAACCTTTACTATAAAAAGAGCCATTTTAGGCAAAAAAAAAAAAAAAGTCGTAATATTACGAGAATAAAGTCATAACTTAACGAGAAAAAAAAGTCATAAAACTACAGAAATAAAGTTATAACTTAAGGAGAAAAGAAAGTCGTAATATTACGAGAATACAGTCATAACAGTACGAGAAAAATTCTCATAAACCTTTGACTTTATCATCATAATATTACGACTTATTTTCTCATTAACCTATGACTTTATTCTCATAATATTATGACTTAATTCTCAAAATCTCAGATTTACTTTTCTTTCCTCATAGTGGCCCTAATACTACGTCATACTGTCGTACATTAGAACTACAACAATGATAAATAAAAATGAAAATGTAAAACAAAAAACAGTTGTTCATTTCCATTTTTAAAAATCCACAGGGAGCCAGTTGAGAGAAGCTAAAAAGCCGCATGTGGCTTCAGAGCCGCAGGTTGCTTTGAGACCCCTGGGTTAGTTAATTTCGAGCTGGGCACAGTACGACTCATAAAATATCACCTGAGAAAGTTGGAATAATAGGCCGACAGTCGATGGCATACTGTAAAAACGAATTACTCCTAGAATAAACTGAACGATATTAATGCAGTTTACATAGCCTACTGTGATTTTAGTCATACAAATCCCAATAAGAATATAGGGGGAAAAACAGTTCTGGCTTCCCTTCCCCTTCACCACCCTTTACACTGCAGACTTCACTACCACCTGCCAAACGTTCCTCTGACGACTCTGCAATCGTCGGCTTCATCACAGACGGGGAAGACAGGGAATTACAGAGAACTGACCCAGGGTTTTGTGGGTTGGTGCCAGCGGAACCGCCTCCAGATCAATGGAGTGTTCACCTGAACAATAAAGTGAACTGGACAGACAAAAAGATACAGAGTCGACTCTAACTGCTTAGGAGTGCAGTGAGCACTCCTGAGGACCTTTTTTTGACTTTGTAGTGGCATCAGCCATCCTATATTGGAGTTGTCTGCTGGGGGCAGCAGCATCTCGACTGCTGCCAGGAAGAGATTTAACTGGTTAAAAAGGCCAGCTCTGTCCTGGGATGCCCCCTCGATCTAGTGGAAGTGGTTGGAGACAGGAAAATGATGGCTAAGCTACCATTCCTGATGGAGAACATGTTCCACCCCATACAGGACTCTCTGACAGCACCTGGCAGCTCCTTCACTGACAGGCTATACCTGTGGTGTGTGACGGAGAGATACCGCAGGTTCTTCCTTCCTGCTTCTTTCAGACTCTATAATCAACACTGCTCCCAGTAGACTACACACACCAAAAACCTGATAATTCATTCATTCTCTCATCACATGCAATATCAATGTACACCACTGTGCAATGTCCATATCCTGTACAATATAAACATTTCATATTTCATGTGCAATAATGTCTGTCAACTATATTTTTACTACTATATTTGTATATATTTTATTTTTTTCATATTTAGCTTTTTACTGTTTACCTGTTATAATGTCTTTATTGTTTACTTACTATTTATTATATTTTGTTTTGTGTTTTAATGATGCCTCTTGTTGCTTGCACTGTCCCCTTTGCTGCTGTAACACTGCAAATTTCCCCACCGTGGGAATAATAAAGGATTATTCTATCCTGTGTTATTATCTTTTGTTAATATTCTCTATTACATATTAAAACATTACAACCGTCTTTTCAAAAATATCTGATTGCTTTCATTAGTTAATTGTTTGATCTATGAAATAGTCAAATGTCAAAACGTTTTTAAAAAATGACACCGTTTGTTCTATAAAATGTCAGAAAATAGTGCATGCATAGTTGTTTTATTTGCCAAGTACATACTGTACATGCAAGGAATTTGACTCCGGTTTTACACATCTCTCAATGTGCTTACACAGAATAGAAATAACAGCTAAAAAAAAAGGACAACAAAGATGGACAGAGAAAGGTGAGGAATAGGCAGGACTGCTGTGTACACAAGTAGTGAAAAAATAGGTGAATAAATATATATATATATGTATATATATATATATAAACATCAATGACCAACAATAAAATAAGAATAAAAATAAAATAAAATAAAACGTCTATATATAATGATATAAAATATAGAAAAGCAGGAAATTCTCACATTGGAGAAGCTGAAACCCGACAATTTTTGGCATTTTTTGCTTAAGAAATGACCAAAACAATGAATCAATTATAGATCGTCGCAATTATTTTTCTGTTGAACGACTAACAACAAAACATTGTTTCAGCTCTACAGAAAACAAAATGTTATATATGTATGACTAATACTGGTAAAACGGCTGCATTTGTATAGTGCTTTACAAATGTCCTCCCATTCATCCATTCACACACACACCAACAGCAGTGAGCTACCATGTTGGCCTGACC
>CAKAOH010029350.1:11154-57071 GCA_916701665.1 Sebastiscus tertius | reverse complement strand
TCCCCATTCTGATGCTCGGTTTGAACTTCAGCAAGTCATCTTCACCACGTCTAGATGCCTAAATGCATTGAGTTACTGCCATGTGATTGGCTGATTAGCTATTTGTGTTAACAAGCAACTGAACAGGTGTGCCTAATAAAGTGGCCGGTGAGTGTAAATACATGAAGTGATCTCCTTTAGATGTATTTACACACTAAAAGCAGTTGTTTTAATTCTATAACAGAATCAACTTCTTCTCTCATTATGTATTTAGTTCAATATCCTGACCTAAAATTTAAAGCATCCTTTGAAGCATTCATTGTGCGGTCTGACAGATCACATCCTCCGAGCCACAGCGTTGTAAAGTGGACAAAATGTAAGTCAGACAGGAGCACAACTCTGATTGTCTTAGCAGGAACATGAGCCCGAGGCTTTTCTCAAAACTAGAGCAGTTCTTTTTTTTTTCTCCGTCTGCCTTCGCTACGTCCTGAACTCGCTCGTCTCGTCCTCCACCTCCACCTGCTGCATTTTAAAACCACTGGCACAGTTACAGTGTAACCTGTCTAGAATGACACAGAGCATTAATACAAAACAGCCGGAGGGGATCAGAGAGTCGGTACATATGTATATGCAGTGTAACTATACAACTCAGATGTCAGGCGGGGTAATGTGGTATGTGACAAGATGAATTATATATCAGCAAGTACTGTACAGGTGCAATCATTGATTTTGTGTGGTTTCGAGTGAAGGAAGTCCTTACCTAACCGAGTGCTGCGAGTGCCGAAACATGACTATAAGAAAGTCTATTAATGCTTTAGTTACTATGAGCGGATATTGTAAGAAAAAGTAAGTTAAAACAGCTAAGCTTCTTTGATTTGATTTTGTGAGATATTTCAATTATTACCTCAGAGAACTAAAAATGACTCTGATATCTCTTAATTTTCTTGTGTCAAATGCAGACACTTCCATGCTTATTTGCATACTATTTCATTTTTGCTCCACACCATATAGACAGTGTCATAATGTTGTTTTTTGAGTGGAAAATGGCCAAGGAGTTGTGTGTCTGTTCCTGTGTGACGTCAGCAGCACAGGAAGGCGACGCCAGGGCATTTCCTGCTGTGCGGCGGAGGCAGACATATGTCGCAGCAAAGAGCCGTGGCCAGAAGTCCCTCTTTATAGAAGGACAGAGAGAGAGAGGGAGAGGACCAGAGGAACCAAACACCACATTGTGTTCCATATCTTCAGATCTAATTTCACTCACTGCCACAACACATTCACCGCAATACATCATTTAATCATGGCACAAATCTCTTGTTTCCTTTTGATATTTGGATGCACGCCACGTCTATCAATAGGCATCCCTCACCTGGGTCATTCAAATAACCTTCAGCTATCTAGCAAGACTGTTGGTAATACTTCATTTTACAGGTCCGCAAATTTCATGGTACTTAGGTGATAATTAGCAAGTAACCTATTTGAAATTCCTTTGGAATTACTGCCAAATTACCCCAATATTTACATCACAATTTACTTTATTATAAACATTATTTAATAATTATATTCCGCTATTTCCCAATAGCTGGTCATGTATTTAATACATTTCCAGGAAAAGAATACAAAGTTAATTGGTATGCTTTATTTCTACGTCCGCTGATAAATAATAAATAATAAATAATAAATAATATAAATACATATAAATAAATAATAAATAAATAATAAATAATAATAATTAGCAAATAACTTATTTGAAATTTCTTAAAAAAAACTCCCTGAATCATTACATTACCAGGTTACATTTCTGTAGACAATAAGTCACACAACAATGAGATTTGTTCCTGATCAGAAGTGTCTTCTATTATTTTTGGTTTTCCACCTCCGATGAAGAGCAGCGCATAGCCGCTTCTCAAGCCTAAGGGCCCTATTTTAACCATTATATGCTATTTTAGCGCATAATTATTGAATAATGTTTATGATAAAATAATGTTCGATACATTGTGATGTAAATATGGGGTAATGGCAGTAATTCCAAAGAAATGTATAGGTTACTTGCTAATTATCACCTAATTACCATGACATTTGTGGACCTGTAAAATTAAGTGTTACCGGACTGTTGTAGAGCAGGTTAACTCTGCTGTTTGTGTATTGGTCCTGTATTGGTTTCAGTGATGTATAAACAGCTGTGGTTCAGAGATAATCACCGCTTTACACTCTCATTTAACTCCAACTCCGTTTCAAAGCATCGAAACACTAATCTTGTGGCTGCATTCATTCAACTGAACATTGCAAGATTTGAGCACAACACGCTTGACTAAATGTTAAAGGGGTTAAAAAGTGAAAGTTGACTGTGTGTAGACTGACGGAGTTTCTGCATCTGTGTTGGTAAACAGATATGAGTTCTTCTTGTGTATATTTTACCCTTGTGAATGTAATCTCAGCCTTGAGAAGCTAAGCTTTCCACTCAATGGCTGTAATCTTCTTTGGGACTGTAGACTATTACTGTGAGCTTCTGTGGACAACACTGTGGAAGCTTAGTGGCTGAACAGAGTCATTGGGGATACCCATTTACGTTTACCCCAGTCATAATCGAACACATAGTATTGGGCAATATGAGCATATCTATCGTGAGATGATAGACATTTATCAACCAGTGGAGATTTTACTTTACCGTTTCTCCACTCTCCACCCATCTCTGGTTTTATTAGATTCATGGCAATTTTGGATTAAGAGGATTTCCGTATTATTGTGGTTTCAGTATCTATTGTGATGTTGAATTACATTATACATAATAAAAAATGTTATTAACTTGTCCCACCTAGACATACTGTACAAATCACCTTTCAGGGTTTCCTGCAGGGGTTTAAAGTGGAGTCGAGGAAGATATTTAAAACTATATATTAACTACAGATCCTGACAGATCAGAGACTAAAGACAGAACCATAATTGTTTCTACTGGCCAACTGTGAAGAGCCGGCTGGACATGACACCTGAACAGAAAAACCCATTCTTGAATTCATCAGTCAAATGGGTTTGAAATATTTGCATTATCCGCACGTTTAAGGCCTTTGAACACCAAGTCCATATTTTCCGTGTTTTTTTTAATCACTTTAATTTAATCACACATGGAGTCTGATGCGTTTTATTATTCTCTTTGTTGTGAAAATTCGCAATATGAGATCAAATAATGGATAGCGCTAGTCCCAGACGGGGAAAAATTAATGACATTAGCAAGAAACCATCGTTTAGCTGTCTAGAGCACAATCACTACTGTCTAATCTTTCCTACATCCTTTGTTTTGCGATCATCCCCTAATCCAAGCTGTTTTGCAATCATCTACCACAATCTATCTTTAAATTCGCATCTCTGTATTCTTTTATTTCTTTATCGTAACGCGCTTTGTGATGGGATACGTGCATCACGTTTATCGGTCCTGTCTAGAAGGTAACCCGTGAGTTGGGGGAACTCTTGCAAGATGGTTAAGGTTAGGCATTGATCTCAAATAGTTGAGGTGAGGATAGGTCGTTGGGTAGCAGAGAGTTTTTGCAAATTTTTGCAGATTTCAGATCAGATTTTGCAATTTGTGGGTTACCTTCTAGACAGGACTCAGGTTATCAGATGCCATATTATCGATGACAATTGCACTGACTCTCTTTTGGCTTTTGACGGATGATGGACGAAAGAGTCGGTGTGTAAACGTGATTGACCCGACGTGACAGCACAGCATATTTTCAACTGTACAACAACTTTGGATGAAAAATACGGACTTGGTGTGCAAAGGCCTAAATTATATATAGAAATATAGCCAAAATAGATAAACACATTTAGCTGACTTAGTGTGAACGTAGACCAAACAAGAGTTTCAGCAGCTAAGAGTTTGGTGACTTCAGCATTTGTACGATTCACCATGTTGAGACTACAAAGACAAAAGACACAGATTTCTTGGAGAGGGTTCAGGGAAGATGTGGGATGCAGCCAATAGGAGCTATGATGGCAGGCTTTTAGCCCCACTTTCAAGAGCGGCTGGTTGGAATCGGTATAAACATGTTTGCCTTAACATGTGGTTGGATAACACATCCTACTAGACTCTTTAGTCTGCATTTGGCTCCTAGAAAGGTACTGGCGGGGAATTCATATTACATTCTGTGTAACCGACTGTGACTGTTTCATTTCATTCCGCCATATGCCTCGGACAGTACTGCACATGCTCTGCACGCTGACAGGGCGGTCGTGACTTGAGGCTTTGAGCTGCAGCTGAGCCTGTGGTAATGCCCCAGGCTCATTTGGACTGCGCTATCAGTCTGCTCTCTGCTAATTGAGCTGTTGAGATTGTAGTTTGCAGGGGGCTTTACTCTGACAGAGCCTCGGGCTAGTAACTATGTACAAGGCATACCGAAACCCAAGCATAAACACACACACCTGCACATGCACACTATGACAACTTAGCACCTGTCGGGGGGACAAGCTTGATTGTGAACCGTCGCAGATGCAGGAACAGGCAGCGCAGGAATGAGGCAATAACGCTGACAGATTTGCTGTGGGACAGTGAGGGGAAGGAGAAAATGAGTAGATTTATACGATCTTCCTCAAGCTCTTCCGTGACTACCCTGCATAAGATCCCTGCAGCCAGCGTGGATGTATGCAGCCAGCCGGCCTCCACTGCAGTCTAATCCATCTTAGTCCACAGCAGGTCCCTTACACTGAGCTGAAACCAATTCCTAGTAAAGATGCTGATGACCGTATTTTATTTATGTGAATATTACAGTGATCAGTAACGTATGAGAGCAGGCGTTTTAAAGAAAACTTATGAGTTTTGGGTTCTAATTTAACGAAGTACATATGAAATAGTTGCCGTATTATTATATGTCATAACCACTGACACAGTTACAGTTTCATTATGATATATTATCTAGGGCTGTCAATTGATTAAAATATTTAATCGCATGATTGTCCATAGTTAATTGTGATTAATCACAAATTAATCACGCATTTGTATCTGTTCAAAATGTACCTTAAAGGGAGATTTGTCAAGTATTTAATACTCTTATCAACATGTAAGTGGGCAAATATGCTGTCTTTATGCAAATATATGTATATATGTATTATTGGAAATCTTATTATTGGGCATGTCTTTAAAAGGGAGACTTGTGGGTACCTATAGGACACATTTTCCTTCACATAAGGTCAAGGGACCCCTTTGAAAAAGCCAATATCAGTACCAATGGATTCCTTAGGTTTTCTAGATTAATATGATACCAGTATCTTCACTCTAGCTTTAAAACTGAGCTCGCTACAACCTAAAAATCGCAAGTTGCGTTAAAGGAATTAGTGGCGTTAATAATGCGTTAACACAAAATTGTTTTAACGTATTGACTTTGACAGCCCTAATATTATCTCTTCTTTGCATTCATAATGGTTGTACGTTTAGGTACAATTCCCATATTGTGGGCAACTTCTCTATCCACTCATAAATAAATTGTAGATCAAAAACTATGCATGAAAAACCTCTCATATATGGCTTCCTCACTGTTTGAGGATCTAAGAAGAGAAGTGTGAGCAAACAAGGGCAGTGACAAGTGAAACGAGGCAACAGAAAAAGAAAATATTTCCAGGGGCGTGAGCGCTTTACAGTCGGAGGCACAAAGTCAGTGGATTTAGCCGTGACGTCTGAAATCGTAAGATGCTCATACATCACAAGACCGCTGAACTTCTTTCAAGGACAGCAAGGAGACAGGCTGAATAAGATCACAGGCCTGTTTGCAGTCTCAGGATACCTGACCCTTCCAATCCTCAGCTCCGAGGGCCCGGCGCTCAGGGTGGAGTGGTTTCTCCCCAGAGAGGGAGAAGGTCAGGAGGGGGCCACCTACCTATCAGCCCGACGGAGGAAAAGAAAGAGCTTTCACAACCCGACTCAAAACATCTATTTCTACTTTAGAAAGATCAGAGGCGAGAAAATGTTATTTTAAAAGTCATAAAAGGATAATAAACCCCATTTACAAGACATAACCTCACATACAAATGATTCACGGTTTAATGATGATGTTTGTTTCGCAGAGCAACAGTAAAGATGAGGCACAGTAATTGGAATCTGCTGCAGAATCAATAATCTCTGTTGAAACTAATGGCTCATCATGTAGAGGCGCATCAATCCATCACTGTCACATTAATTGTGATACCTCGGTTTAATTACTTTGAAGAGATGAGACCCACTGCTGCTGGCATGGTTTATATTAACACTTAGAATTTTACATTCTATAAATCTATATTTGCTTATGGGTTTCTCACTGCTTATCCAACACTAAGGAACCCATAACTAAAGATTAGTATAGTCTCCAACCATTATAAGTCATTAATTATGTATATTTTTAGTCTGCTTTTAAGGCTGTCAAAGTTAACGAGGTAGTAACGCGTTAATGCAAATTTGTTTTAAAGCCACTAATTTCTTTAACGCATTAATGCGACTTGTATTTTTAGGTTGTAGTGGGTTGTCAGTTTTAAAGCTTGAGGGAAGATGCTGATATCATATAAAACTATAAAAACCTATGAATCCATTGGTACCAACTATGTCATACTAGCTTGTTGCAAAGGAGGTTAAATAACGCTCCAAAGTTACGATAAATTTTGGCGAGAAAAAAAAAAGCTTGACCTGAAAATGTTACCCACGAGTCTCCCCTTTACAGACACGCCCACTTTATGATAATTACATGCAGTTTGGGGCAAGTCATAGTCAAGTCAGCACACTGACACACTGACAGCTGTTGTTAACTGTTGGGCTGCAGTTTGCCATTTTATGATTTGAGCATATTTTTTATGTTGAATGCAGTACCTTTGAGTGTTTCTGAACAATATTTGTCATTGTTTTGTGTTGTTAATTGATTTCCAATAATGAATATATACATACATTTGCATAAAGCAAGCATATTTGTCCACTCCCATGTTGATAAGAGTATTAAATACTTGACAAATCTCCCTTTAAGGTACATTTTGAACAGATAAAAAGTATGTGATTAATCGCGATTAGACATTTTAATCGATTGACAGCCTAGGTATTTTCTGATTGATCTGATTGATCACAGCAGTTCATTTCTAAAGCAAAAATAAACACACCCACAACTGCGTACAACCATGCAGGAAGGTGCTGAGTTGCTGAAGGACAAGTTTCGTCCTGTCGGCTGTGGTTCAGCGCTGTTCTCGGTCAAACTCAAAGAGACACACCGATGATAGCAGCACTCTGCACACAGCCTAGGAGAAACAGGAGCAGCGGCAACACTGCAGTATATGCACGTACAAACAAACAAACAACCTGTTCTCTTACGTGCAATACGGCCACTTTTTTTAATCTAGCAAAGCTTAAAGGGGGAAACTTGTGCCTCGGAATCAGACGCCGAAGGGCGTGACAAAGCGGTGACATTTGATGACATAGGGATGCACACGCTGCGTGCCGTTATTGGCTGGGGGTTACACCCCCACATGGACCCCAAAGGCTCTTTGCTGAAGCCCAGAAACGTCCCGAACACAGTAAAATAAGAAGAAAAGACAAAAATCCAGGCAGAGGGCTGCAAGGTTACTGCAGATACAGATACCACCACACATTTTTAGTGGGGCATAAGTGATGATTGAGAGGGATTATTTCTGTATGAATCTATATATTGTTTTTTTTAATTCTTGCATTTTATATCTTAAATAAGTAGATTTTGGTGTGGATGTTCTGCAACTCGTTTCCAAAGAAGGATAGCACCGATAGTGCTGTACTGACCATTAGTTACAACTTATTAACCTTTTATGTAGCATTAGGTAGTATTTCATTAACAATTGTTTGTATACCCTTTAATGAGTGTCAATAATTTGTAATTTTTGGCTTTATTAATGGTTTATAGATCAGTCAAAGAATTATTAAAACCTTTGGGTTGCCAGGTTATGAAAAATCCCTTTGGTGTTATCCTCAACATCACCTTTATAGTCTGAAAAAAAAAGGTTAAGCATAGTCACAGATGACCTATAAGATTTGCTGATAGTTTGTTAAAAAGTTAGATATCATCCTTCATTAGTATAAAGGAATAATACATTTGTTTTTTTTACTGTTTATCCTGCATTTAACACCTTTACTTTTTACTAACTTGATGTTAAAGAAACCACCTTTGAATAAGCCAACTATCCTTTGTGAATGAAAGCAAAATCCCAGCCATTCCACCAGAACCTCTTCAAGCTTTTTAGAAGCTGGAAGAACAACTATATTTTCATTTATGTTTTAAGTCTTTGTGCCTGAAGGAATTCAGCATTTTTCCCACCAAATGAAAATGTAATACAAAGGCAAAGTAAAGTACACCAGCCAGGTTTTCTTGTCTTTTCGTTTCAATGGTGATTCATTGATTTTAAAATGTTACAGAGAGCACCTTTAAAGGGTAACTCAATACTAAATCACAGGCAAAAAAACTGCTGCTGCGCCGTTTCCTCTTGGAACCTTTCAGGCACCTTTTGGCCACATCCTGATCAGTGATGTCACAGCAGGCGTTTTGTCATTTGACCACTGATTGTAGAAACTACAAGTCGGAGCTCAAGCTTTACACTTTACACCCAAAGTGTTGTTTTAAAAGACTGGAGAACACTGTTTTAATGAAACTCTCAAGGGAGACGTATCACACGCCACGAGATGCTGTAATATATTTTTCCCTCCTCTCCGCTTCTTTTAATAAAACCATCCTCGTTCCTCTCTCAAGGTCATTGCATTTGCAGAAAAGAAAGATGAAACGCAGAGCCGGCGCTGGCCGCAGTGATAGTGCCATCCCTCTGAATTTGCAAGTATGGGTGACGGCCAGTGTTTGCACGGCAAAAGTAAGACGTGAGTTTAAGTGATGAATGGGTCTGCGGCTCCTGGAAGAGCAAAATAAAGCAGAACCACTTAACTCCTGTCCAAGCGGTACTACAGACCCTACTGGTTGGGCAACTCACTTCTCTACTTGTGATTTGTCTGAGCACAAATCCTGTGTATCCTCATAGGAATAAAGAGGGTCCCTCCAGAGATCGTACTGCACATGATACAAATTGAATTAAGATGTGTTAATCTTGCTTGTTAGTCAGGGGCAAATGGCGTGCAGTCGTTTAACTAACCATAAAGGTCTTGATCCATTTTTCATCTCCTCACGATGATGTTTTTTCCTCTTCCTCCAGGGCGAGGGCTCCAACTTCCTCCAGCTGGGCTCCTCCATCGAGCAGCAGATCAACGGCATGTTCAAGGTGATGGAGGAGTACAACTGGGACAGCTTTGTGGTCATAACCAGCCTGTACCCGGGCTATGAAACCTACGTGGATTACATTAAGTCCTTCACCGACACCAGCTACTTCATATGGGACCTGCAGGATGTGCTGACCTTCGACATGTCCGCCGACGGCATGAACGACATCCGGGCGCGAAGGCTGCTGCAGCAGATCGATGCCCAGGTGCTGTTGGTCTACTGCTCCCACGAAGAGGCTCAGTACCTGTTCAGCATGGCAGAAGAGGCCGGACTGGTGGGGCCAGGCTACATCTGGATTATCCCCAGCCTGGCAGTGGGAAACCCAGACATCCCGCCACCTGACAGCTTCCCCGTGGGGCTCATCAGCATCATCACAGACCGGTGGAGGATGAGCCTGAGGAAGAGGGTGCGGGACGGGGTGGCCATCGTGGTGAAAGGCGTGCAGAGCTTTCGGAAACAGAGAGGCTTTGTTCCCGAGGGCCAGAGTGACTGTCACAACCCCGTCAAGCCATCTGCTACTAATGACACTCTGTTCAGGTAGGCTTTCTGCCTAATATCCACCGTTTTATAAGTGTATTTTATCAGATTTGATTTAGAAGCTTCATTGTTTCCTGTTGCTGTGAAAATGCAAATTACCTCCTTGGATTCAATACAGGATTATATTCATTTCCACAACACCAATTCCACACACTAGTGGCAATTAAACTCAACACTTCCTGCTAGGGCTGTCACAATAATTATTGACTTATCATACAATATATGAACATGACCTTGATCAGTTTTAGGTTATCGACTTATCATACGATGCATGGCAATTTAGAATATTTTAAAAAATTTTCACATCCGATTCTGTCTGTCTGAATTTTCCTATGAATTAAAAGTTAATTTCTCTTTTATAGGGTGCATTATTATGCTATTATCATTATATCAGTGGCATAAAATAGTCTAAAAATCACAATAATATTGTTTAGCGCAATTATTTCTGGGAAAATATATCGTCCGATAAAAGTAATTATCAGGGCAGGCCTACTTCCTGCAAAGATGTTTCACAATAAAAGCCCTTAGGCAGCTCAAAAGGCACCATCGCTCTCTTCCCTAGTAAGCCTTACATATCAAAAAGAGCAGGAGGTGTTACGTTTGGAAATTGAGTCTATATACTAGAATAATAGCTTTGTATACTACATAACAAATGAAAACATTTTGTATTAAAAACAGCAACTTACAGCAGCAGTTTGGGGAGTTTGACTTCACATTATGTTGAATTTGTCAGCTATTATGGTAGACGTAATTCCACCCTGCTCAATATTTCCCTAGCATTTTAAGCGACTGGCCTTTATATGGCTTGTCACGCTCTTAGTACACTTTCATTACCACTATTTGAATACCACTGTTAATTCAAGGATTCACAGTGCATTGCTTCTGTGGTATTCTTCAAAGTATTTACAATTTGTTTGTAAATGCTTGTCTTTATAAAGGATTTTCCATGTTTGGTGGCGGGGTTGGACATTCATTTCTTGTATGGCACACACAGGAGCACAAATATGACAAATATGATGTTAAAAGAAGAAAAGTAGAGTTAGTGGCCAGTTATGGTTCTTTTGGCAAAGCCTGAACTCACATTTATAAAAATGGCCACCTGGGCCACATGAAGACAGCGTTCATAAATGACAAAGAGTGAGTTACAGAGCGGTGGCTCTTCCTACGGAGACAACTTTGCAGTGGCTTGCTGTTAATAGTGCTAACGGTGAACATGAGTTATGAACCCCTGTAGCTTTAGACTATCTCATGTGTGCTCTACGGGGTCTCGTTTGTTGCGTGTAAACATAAACTAGACACTAAGTATAATGCTTTCATGTTAAATTGAACCCCAGAGTATAATGAAAATGCACTCGATGTGACCAACTGTTGCTGCAACTGAGCAAGATGAGTCAAGTCCAACAAAAAGAAAATCTTCAGGACTAACACTTGTTTCATTTAGTGATGTGCAGATCCAATCTCAAAGATCGGTATCAGGGCCAATCGAGGCATTTTTTGACTGATCGTTATCGGCTTTATTGAGCCATTAAGCCTGATCTGATTCTTAATTTTACGTCAGCTGTAACACAGGTGTTTTTACTCGCAAAGCTTTCATGTACAGCAACGCAACCAATGCAGCCGCCGTCAACTCTACAACTCTCCGCTGTGTGTCTCACTCTGCTGAGCTCCAAGTATGAGTCTCTGCCAGTATGAGACTTTATGTTATATAGTTCCCTAATTTGATTGCAATCGTTTCAATTCAGCTCAGTTTGAGAGTCTCTTGCGTTTTGCTGTCATGTATTGAGCATGGTGTTTCGCCGCGGACAGACGGCGGCAGAGAGCCGACGTAAACCACACTCAACACGCCACTGCAAGTGCAACAGAAGCACCACAAGCGAAAAGCCAGTAAGAATAATTAATTCATGTAACCCGCGCAAAAGATGTACAGATGATGAAAATAAACATGTAACACAATACAGTTCATTCAGGTAACTCAACAGCTGCATCGAACAAACAAACCCTGGAGGATTCTTTGAAAAGGAGAGAGAAATTCCCTCGAGACAGTACCAATGCAAAAAGATAAAAGATAAAATTAAAAAACATTAAGAAACAGTTTGGATGCAGGCATTTTTTCCTTAATGTAATGCATTGCAGAGCTATTCAACTGTCAAGCCTTATACACTGTATTGATTTTAATAACTTTAATGTACTAGAAGTGTGCACAGTGCAGCTGTATTATGTGTTTTATCTTTTTTCTGAAGACCCACTTTTTAAAAATGACAAACCATCGTGACCCAATTCACAATAGGCCTTATCTATAAATTATGAGAAGAACGAATTTGTGCATAAATGAACGTTCCATTTCTACCACTATTTCAGCATCACCTTATATTATCTTGAATAGGTAAACCTGCCATTTTTAAAAAATATATAATTGAGAAATCACAGCTTTGTATTATGCATGTTATTGGAAACATATAGACATGTTAAATACTTTATAAATGAGACCAAATAAATATATTTAGGCAGATTTAACAAGCCCTCGTTTCTTTTCTCTCATCAGTAAAACAAACGCAATGAGTACGAGCCTTTCATATTAGATTCAATGGTATAAGTAGGCTACAATTATCAGAACAATACGAATATTCAGGCTCCCTAATGTGGCCCAAAGGTGTACTCCTTTTGGTAGATCCTGACCACTGCAGACCGGGAACATCCCACAAGAGCTGCAGTTTTGGAGATGCTCTGACCCAGTCGTCTAGCCATCACAATTTGACCCTTGTCAAAGTCGCTCACATCCTTACGCTTGCCCATTTTTCTTGCTTCCATCACAAATAATGTGTAATATATCCAATCCACTGCCAGATGCCATTGTACTGAGATCATCCATGTTATTCACTTCACCTCTCAGTGGTCTTAATGTTATGGCTGATCGGTGTAAATCTTAAATAAAGGACGATGGAAGAAATTGATTTGACGACTCTTATAAAATCTGTGACCCACCTGTTGGTCCCGACCCAGTCTTTGAAAATGACTGATCTAAGAAAATAGAAGTATCGAATCGGGACTCAATATTAAGTGACTTGGCTCGGGATCAGGGGCAAAATATGAAAAAAAATTGATCGGCACAGAACCTAATTTAATTTTTAAAAGATTCAGCGAATGATCAAGTCCTTTTACCTAAACAAGTAAAATAGGTCACTGCTCCCCAAATAACTCTATCCATGCAAGTATTTTCTGATCTATGGTTAGGCTTAGATCATTAAAACCACCAAAGTTCGCCCAACTATGCTCTCTAAGAGGTCACTTCTCAGGAAAACGTAATCATAGATTGTTGTAGTGCCGTTGCTTTTTCTGCGGAGTCTCTTTTATTGTTTCAATTTGTATTCGTATCTTTGGCCTATTATCTGTATAACCTTGTTTAGGACAAGCAGAAAGATGTTGTCTGACGGTCGGGGATCACACTGGGAATAACTATTCTCATTAATTCCTGATATATCAGACTTACATCTATGGGACCTAGCGAAAACAGGTCAAAAGTTGTTTATTTATTCAAGACTTCCCATCTGTTTGGTGTTTTATAGCGACTGTCACACTTTCCCAAACTGTGTCCTCTGTCCCGCTGCCATCTTTCTCCTCGTGTCCTCAGCACCGAGCGGCCCCCCTCTACTGTATCTCTCTCGGAGATGCTAATAGAGCCGTGGGTGTTTGGTGACGATGGATAAGGGCGTGGCTTCTCATTTAAAACCAAGCCCCAAAAGAGCAATCTGACGCCATCTGTGCCGCGGAACACACGCAGCAAATCCTATTTTGTTCGAAAAATGTTTTAATCAGCAAAGGGAAGAGCCAAACTGCTCCAGCATCAGCTTTTGGCTCATATATTATGAACCAAGGTCATTCAGGGAGATTGGAAGTGTGTTGTGTGTGAATGTGTGTTGTTGTAGATGGTCACAGAGGGGCCGCTAACGGGACACGAGCATCGTCACTCACTTCTGTTGCATTATGAAACACCACTCTCTCCCTCTGATGTCAGAAGTGATTTTTCTTTTGGAGTCTTCAGAGCCGTAGGGGAGACAACTTTTCCTTTTGTAGACCCAAACCGTCCATGAAAAAGTGGAAATAGTGAACATTATCTCAGGCTTTGATACTGTACGACCCCCTCCTTTTAGACTTTTTCTAAACCCGGCAGGCACGATTTGAGCAGCAGCGGCTCTCTTCAGTAACGTGAAGGTCGGCGAGATAGAACAAAGCACTTTCCATTAACTTTATAGTCAGTCATTTCTTCTCTTTCCAGCCAGATCAAACATTAACATCCCCCGCGGTTCTCAGATTTGTCCTCACTTGATTGGAGATTTCTTTTTTTTCAAACGAGCTTTTGATAATGAGTCGGCTCACCTGTTAATGGGATTATTGCAGATTACCAGATTAAATAGGCTTTTCACACAGACAGAGCTGAAGGCGATTCTCCTCCCAACAGGCTTTCATCACCTCTGCTGGAGTGTCGGGTGAGGTGAGAGCGCAGCGCCGCAGGTCTAATATAACAGGATGTGAGTGATGACACAATGGAATCAAAGGAGAGAGACGTTTTCTTCACAGTGCAGAAGCTGTCGGGGAAAGTGCGTGTCTCTTTTGTGTCAACGCAGCTTTCTGTTCAATGACGAGGCATTTGTGACATTATCCAATCAGTATACAATGGTTCTATACAACTGAGGCAGTTTCTTACAACACATAAGGAATGGGAAAATATGAAAAAAGCCTCCTCCAATACAACAGTTCCTCAGAGAATTGCAAGTTGAGGTTAGAAAAGTAGTCCATGGGTGCTGGTGAGAATATTTTTTTTTCTGCTATATATATTGCAATATGAAAAAATACAAGAATATTTCCCCTATACCCTTTTGCTAGCTTCCTTTTAAAGTTAAATGCTTCAATCTGGTGCACATTCTAACGTCTTAATTATTCTAGTGTTATTTTTACTGCTTATTTGCACCAACGAACCAATGCAAATTCCTCGTGTACACCTGATACACCTGGAAATAAAAAAAGATTCTGATTCTGATTTGAGAGCAAAATCAGCAATATTAAGAGGCTAGATAAACAATGTTATGCTCTCAATTTAATCATAAACACATTAGATGTATAGATAATATCTACACCCAAAAGTGAAGCCATGACATCTTGATCACCAGCTGGAGGCTGGCTGTTTATTTGATTTGTCTTGATTTGATATACAGCAGTTTTCTTTAAGCAGAATGCGCATTTTAAACGTCAATATCGCAGGCAATCATGTTCATTTAATTGTGGAAAGCCAAAATCGTGATCGAGATTAATATGCGATTAATTGTGCAGCCCTACTATTAAGCTTGTTGTGCTAACCTCAGCATTTGTTGTTAACAGCATACAGTTAAAAGTTTACAGGCGGCACTTGTGAACTTTTGTTCCACATTATACGTACCATCTTTTTTTTTTGCGTTAGCGGTAAAAATATACAGACTACGACAGGCTTGTCTGGCTCCACACATTATCATCTGGTAAAAGAATCTGGTTTGTTTGTATTTCTATAAACCAATCACAATCATCTTGCTAAGCACAGGATGCAGCTACGGTGCCCTTGTAAAATAGATTGAGCAGATGGCAAAAAGGAAGGAGAATGCCGGCTTAAATAGGCAGCCAAAGGCAGGCTGATACCCACAGTCTACATCCGGTGAGTCAGACTATTAAAAAATGCATAATTAATTTTCTTCTCGATGACCCCAAACAATACCTCAGGTATACAAGGAGAAATGGGAGGGTGAAATGAACACAGATATCTCGGTAGATACCTGGAGGGACGTTTGCAGGGAGGTGACTAATGATGACTAATTCTAATACTTGGGAGTTCAAATGGAAAGTCATAACAAGATACTACTAATACTAGTAATGGACAAATTTTATTTTTGACCAGCTGATGGCGCTAGATTTAAAAGTCATCCTGAGGGGAATATGAATGTGTGTACCAAATTTCACAGCAAACCAGCCAATAGTTGTCGAGATATTTCAATATGAACTGAAAAGTCAACGTCATGGTGGCGCTAGAGGAAACGTCAGGGGTTCAGCAAAGTCAGTAGGATACATCCGCTGGGGAACATGAATGTCTGTACAAGATTGGATCGACATTGCCATTCCTAGAGCCAGGAAACTTTTGGCTTTTAACTGTTTGTAACGCCGCTCCACTTGAAAAGTTCCAGCTTCTCAATTGTGAGGATTTGCTGCTTTTGTTTGTCTATGTGACGGGACTGTGTATTGGCAAGAATCCGATACGCATCATGATACACGATTCAAGATATTGTGATATACTGCAATACTGTAAGCAAGGTCATATACTGCGCTTTTTTTAAAATATAATTTTAGGAAAACATAGTATAAAGAACACACCACCAAAAATTTGTGTTGTTGTTTTTAATGCAATCACAACAGTGGGATCTGAATTTGTATTTATCACAATCCCTGTAACATTCAGCACTACTTTATATGCAATCTGAACCACTGTCTGCTACAAATCTTTGCATCAAGTGTTTTTGAGGATCGATAAAGTATCACAAAACATAATATAACACTCAAGTGTATCAATATTTTCTTACACACCTACTATGTGATAGGAAGCTAAATATGTTTGTGTTTTTGCACTGTTTGGTCATACAAAATAGGACATTATGATGGCCATTTTTCAATGTTTTTATCAGAACTTACATAAATTCAGTATATCCATCACACAGTATAGAAGGGTTTGATTACAGGAAACTGCAAATTATGTTTTTTTCAAGTTGAAGTCACTCATCATCTTACTCTTTGGGTTTTGATTCTCTGCAGGCACATGTTGAATGTAACCTGGGAACACAATGACTTCTCCTTCAACAGTAACGGTTACCTGGTGAATCCAGCCATGATAATTATCACTCTGGACCGAGAGAGACTGTGGGACAAGGTGAGCTTTTCACAACATGGTGACACATATTTCACAGAGTTTTTTGTGTGCACGCTGAATATATTTCTGTGTTATTGTTACGGAATGCACAAAACCCATTATGTAACTCGCAGAATACGAAAACAGAAGAGCTGTTCTGCAGTTACATTGTGTCTTTGTCTGCATGCTGAAGGCAAAGTGATTTCATACATCACTGGTCTCTTTGTAAAGACCAGTTAGAGGAGTCGGAGCTCCACTGATACCAATAAACTCCTTAATGAAGGATCGTTTCCTGATCACGTACACAGTACTACATTTCACACACACCTCTGCCACTCACTCCTACCCTCCATCTCTTCAAAAAGATATTAAAAGAAAGCCCACACACACACATTTATGTGGTAACTTTGCTGCAGCGCGCCGCCTCATTGACTTGTTTGGAGATTGAAACATTAATTTAACCACAGGGGTCGCGTGTGATGTGGACATCGGACTGGAGGGAGTTGACTTCCTCTACTGGTTAAATAGAAGGTGTTTAGTTAAACATCACGCTCAAAGTAAATAGCCGCAGGCGTTTCAAAGCTAATTATGTTAGATTTATGTTTTTGGGTGCTACTTCATATTAATTTCCAATATAGTGTATATAAAACTCTGAGCTAATGGGAAGCTATTTGGTTATGGAAGCAGACAGAAACCATTTAGTGTATGAAATAATACAGCAGCTGGTCCAATGATATAGATATTTGTTAGAAAACAAATTCCTGGGCATTGTGGTGTATTCATTTGCAGTCAATGTTATGTGGGTCTGTCAAATTATTGTAAGATATTATTGCTGAATCAGACAGATTTGAAAAGAGATTGTCATGTAATCTACATTAACAGTTCCTTTGGAATAAACAGAAGAACAACTGGCAACCACCATTGTTTTGAACACAGTGCCACTACAGTTACGCTTTTAAAAGTGAATTTCCAGCAAAAAAAAAAAAGAGTAGTTTGGTGTGTTTCCTGTTTACACATCCTGCCTTTCAGTAATACAACATTCACTCTCCTCAGTAAACCCAGTTGTCATTCCCAAACTCTGCTGTTTCAACAAAGCCGCTGACCATACTGTTGTTTTTGGCTGACTTTGACAACTGTTCTCTCCAATGAAGAGCACTGTGGTCTTTCAGAAGCTGGATTCACACAACTGTTCATCTGAATACTGGCCATAGTCTGGGTTTAGCCGGAGACGAGCATCTTAAACATCAAACAATGTTAATGAAACAATATTCCTTTAGAAAACCTTAGGATTAGGGACGCTAATTACCATTAACCGACAAGATTAGTGCCTTGCATGCAGGGGTGCTGTGGTTGAAGTGCCTAACAAGACGCCCAGCTGCAACGACAACCTGATACACAAATGGGTTAAATCCATCATTTACTGCCAGCTGCAGGGCACAATATGAGCAAATCCACTACTGATGAGGATACCGGAGCTAAATATATGATTCTGCACATGCCCGCAGGTTGCCAAAAGAGTAATTAGGTCATTTGACCATTCATCAGTCTTCCATACAATCGTTTCATTTTCACTGACAAAAATCGCATTACATCATTATACATGTATCATAATCATATCATTGTTTCCGTTTTAAAAGGTTACTTTTTATTTAATCCTGTTTTATCATTTCCATGACAAATGTTGATGAAATCATTATTCAGTCCATAAAAATATCACAAAAATAGTATCACAAGTTCCCAGAGCCCTGAGACAAACCGTTTTTTTTCCGATCAACAGTCCAAAAGCCAAAGATGTTCAGTTTACAATGATATACGTAAAACATAGAAACGCAGCAAACCCAACATTTAAAAAGCTTGAACCACAAACTTGCTTGACTCATCTAAAAACTAATAATTTCAGGTGTAACTGTGTTTCAAATTTGAAATTTAGGGATTGGGGGAGCTGATGGACTCAAGAGGTGCTGTGTCTGTCTCCCGGTCTACCAGTCTTATTCATTTCATATCTAATCAGATGAAAAATATGACATTGATTTTTTTCTGCCAACAATTCTGCACTGCACTTCTGGAGAATCCAGTGCATAAAACAGCAGAAAGTGTGTGGCATCAACAATTGAGACAATCTTTAATAAATGAATCAACTAATAAATGAATGAGCAGATTGCAGAGAGCAGGTAACAAAATACTGATCACCTTCAAAGTAAAACTTTTCCTTCTCCTTTCTGTTGTATTCCTGATGAGCTGCAGCTTTATCTTTCACTTTTCTCAGGGCCCTCCTGTCCTGCTGTTGGACGACGTAGATATTGAAGGGCATTGTTCTCCCCCTGCAACACTCTCAGTAGATTAGGCAGGTTTCTAACCATCTTAATATCCTTGTCCTCTGTGCCATCAAAGACAAACAGGACAGTTGGCTCTGGAAACACCGTAGAAGTGTCACACAGTCTCCTCCAACTTTATGAAATGAGCACAGACTCTAAAAGGACTGATATCAAAATGAATTCAGTGACAGTAAGATGGATTGGATTCATCACTGTCCTATGAAAAGGTTTACTTATACAGCCAAACAATTTGGTTGACGTTAGTCATGTGATACCAGACAACTGGAGATCTCCGCCTATAGTTTATCTACATGCGTGGGGACGTACGGGGGCGCCATGTGGGGATAACACAATGTTATTGGTTGATATTAATCGCGATCACGGATTTGGCTTGCCACAATTAAATGAACATGATCGACTGCAATATTGGGGTTTAAAATGCTCCGCTCATAGAAAACTCTGCTGCATAAATCAAGCGCTTTCTAAACTAACAGCTAGAGATGAACAGTCAATCAGCAGCCGATCGAAGCTTATCTTTTTCCAGTCACACATACATGTGCAGACGCCACATGATGGTTTTACGTCAGTATACAGTGGCACAGTCAGTAACGTCGCACACAACATGTCGTCGGTGTGGAAGTTCTTCAACGTGAGTGAAGAAGACATAAAGCTGCAATTTATCACAACTGTAAGTCCAAAATAAGCCGCGAAGGAACAACTTTAAAACAATCTTGAAACAAGTAACTTAACCTGACAGTTATTATGTTGTAATTCATTCCCATGATGCTGCTCAGAGTAATCACAATGACCGGCTCGTCTGCCGACAGCACGGAGCACGTTATGATGTGTTCAAGCTCTACTCAGTAAAAATGTGTATTGGGCGACGGTAAATTATAATGCTATCATGATGCGTTCAAATGTAATCTTTTAAAATGTAGTTTTTGGCAAGAAACTTGAATAATTCCACTTGTTTGCAGATGTTTTCACAGCAATATAAAATAGATATTAGAGCGTTCTATGCAGCTTATAATATATAATTAGAACTACTAATGCCAAGATTTGTTTTAATCAAAAGCAAATATAATCACTTATTTCCTAATCATTTGAATTGTATGTTTTTATGCAAATAACCACTATTAGATGACATTAGGAGAACATAAGGAGAACATTTAGAATAGTTGACAGTTGGAATGTAACACAACATGGAAGTGAAAGCAGCACACTGTTTATTTAAATGTGAAATTGCAATAAAAATATTTTGTCGTCATACGATGAATAATTCTGAGAAATAATTGTCTTCTCAATATTGACCAAAATAATCATGATTATCATTTTAGCCATAATCATGCAACCCTAATAGAAATCAATGAGAAAATGACCCTACTTCTCACTTGATTTATTACCTCAGTAAACATTGTAAACATGAGTTTATGGTCTCAATCGCTAGTTTTAAGTCTTCTTCAATACAGCATGACATTCATTCAGTAAATTATGGACCCATTTAGAGTCAAATAGACCATAAAGCAGGGGATGCTTTGGGGCGTGGCTACCTTGTGATTGACAGGTCGCTACCACGGCGTTGTCCGGCCTTGGAGTTGTCCGTGTTTTCATCTTACAACTTTAACCCTTTCACGGTGTGTTTTTCATGAAAGTTAATTATAAAAGCTTTGGTCGCCTGAAAATATCTTATTCAGCGTTCAGTTGTGCTTAGCTCCACCCTCTAGTGTTACTTCTGGTTGCAAAAAAACAACATGGCGACGACTTAATACCAAGATTGGCGACGGTCAAAATGCCGAACTCGAGGCTTCAAAACTATGGTACACAAACCAGTGGGTGACGTCACAGTGGATGTGTCCACTTATATACACATATACAGTCTATGGTTCAATCAGAAACACATTTCATTACTGACAGACTGCTACTACTACTGAGAGACTTGAGTTGGGACCTGAACCCATTGTTGAAGGTAAATGTGTCCTCTCATTCACCCTGACTCCAGCACTCATTTCCACCATGCTGACCTTTACATAAACCTTTTTTGGGAGGAAAAAAATGTTTTTCACCCTCCTTCAGAGCACAACATTGTCCTCATTCCAGAAAAAAAATTCTGTGTCAGGTGATACTTTTTCTGTGCTTAACTTTCTGTTGCCTCTGGCGTCTTTTCTCTGAGAGCTGAAAATCAATTCCATCTTTTGATTGCCTTTTTTGCCAGCCTTCTTATTGTTCACGTTTACAGGGCAGCCTCTCCGTTACGTTCATATACTCCATCACCTACGTATAACCAGCCTCAGCCTGACACTCTATAGACCGATACCTCGCATTACACTCCTCACCTTTTGTATTTATTAAACTTAAATCACTTCAACGCTCTTATCTAATGCAGTTGCTGTAATTTGCTACTTCCCGAGAGTCATTATTCAGCCGGTTCTCCGACTTCCTCCTGGATCTAAAAGTCAAGGTAACTTGGGAAGATGGAGGCAGAGCATGACAAAAGGGAGTTACGACAGCGAGAGGAAGACCAGGAGGAGGACGGGGAGCCTTCCTGTCATTGCTCTTATCTGGCAGGGTGATATGCGGGACTGAAAAGCTGCTGTTTTCTGGCTGTATATCTGTGACACGCATAAACCCTGAAATTACAGTCTCGCCAGTTGGTTTGTAAGCCAACAAAAAAAATCTAATTGAAGTATTTTCCCAATGGATTTTTTTGTAATATACTTTGCTACTGGAGTGACAGTCATTGTATATTTCATTTTTTCCAAACAGATCATTTGAATAATGTTTTTCTCTCCCTGTCATGACATCACTTTTTAATGTGCTGCGTAAAGCGAGACAAGTTTTTTGGGGGGGTGTTTTTCAAAATGAATGAACAATGAAGATGTTCACAGTCTGAGCAGCCGCAGGGACATGAAGCTTTTCATCTCAGTATATTTTCCTTGAATTTGAAATTCTGATTGACTTGACTAAAAGCCCATGAGTGGAGCGATAGTGGGATCAATATGACTGGCAGCAGAGAGGAACAACTGAAAAGTCCAGAGAGAATTGGGATATTTGCACTCCCCTCCCTCCCCTCCACCCCCACCACTTTCAGTTTTTTCATTTCATTGTGACAAGCTGTACTGACTGGTGTGATCAGACAGGATTGTCCCCCTTCCTGCATAAACAGCAGAGATTATGTGGGAGATAAAACATTTTGTCCAGAGTACTAACACTTTTTTTAGCCCTCCAGGAAGGAAGGTTTGTGAAATAAACAGACCAACGTTTAAATGTTAGTCTGCTCACATTTGCACCATCGACCTCACCACCAGAAGTAAATTCTGAGTGTAATCGATCCATCTACAGAAAAGGAGATAAAGAGGCAGAAACTGCTCTTCTCATCTCGTATTCCTCCCCTGTAACTGGGACACGACCATTCCCACATGGTAAACTGTGCAGAATAAGCTTCCTGTCAAGACTATAGGTTATTTTATGGGAGTGACTGATCTGATTTATTGATTTATTAGAAGGGAAAAATATTTATATTCTACAGATGATATTGAAAGAGATTTATTGTATTCTCAGTAACTGGAAATAAGCTAAAGTACAGCAGGTCTTTTAGAGTATAGAGACGATAGATTCAACCTGGTTTTACAGGAAGGCGTATAAATAGCACGACATTACAAGGACATTACATGTGTAATGAGGACACATTTTAGGCTTTTCACTCGTCATTTGTATGCCACGCAACAAAACTCTGGTACCGTCCGCAGTTACGTTAAGGCAACAAAACCACTTAGGATTTGGAAAAATGTCATGGTTGGGCTTAAAATAAGTACGTAAACTAAACTAATACGTACAGAAACAACGTAACAAAAGTACGAAAGACACATCACAAAAAACATGTGACAAATATCACTAATTTACAAAACAAAACATCGGTCTTGAACATCAGTCTCCTGGTTAAAAGTCGTGTTTGTTTGACCCATCCACCTCCCACCACTGAAAAACGGTCTTTCTCGCTTTTTATTCTACGTCACTAGCTCTGATCGTAGCATATTTACGTGAAGCGTTTACATTGGAGTCGGTACAGATTACATGACAAATGACATAAAACGTAAGAAAGGCGTTCTTATTGCATGCTAAATACCTTGCGCATTATAGTGGCATTCATACACCATTTCGTGCAAACAGGCTGACAGATTACAATAAGTCACTTTTGTCACTTTACAATACATTTCTCTGACCTACTTGGGTTCAGGTTTCTGCCTCAATAATAAAATAATAGATAAATTAAAAAAAATGTACAGTTTGTGGACACCCCTGTCCATTATTTTGTGTCCTTTGGGAGCTCTTTTCATTGTTTTGTTCGAGGCCTTTTACTTCCAATTAAGAGGAATCTTAATCTATAGATTGAATGATATTTTGACAGTTTGCTTCAGACTTTGCGTCAACAGTTTGGTGAAGACCCTTTCCTGTTTCAACAATGCAAAGCCAAGTCCCTACATAGATGTTTTTCCAAATTCGATGTGGAAGACCTCGATTCTGACCTGAACCCCATTCAACACTCTTTAGGACGAACTGAAACACAGACCAACATCCAGACCTCAACATCAGTCTCACTAACACTCTCCTGCTGAATGAGGGCAAGTCTCTGTAGCCAGGTTCCACTATCTTGTGAAAAGCCTTCCCAGAAGAGTGGAGGCTGTTATGGCAGCAGATTAATGCCAATGGTTTAAGAATAACTTTTTTGTGAAATTGAGGACGTTTTATCAAATTTTGCCGTTTTCATACAGCTTTTCTAATGCGATACATTAAAATATGTGATTGGAAACATGGCTATTGTCACAGTTTTACATCAGAAATAAACCAAGTGGAAAAATTTCCACATGACTTTCATTAATCGTATGTGGTCTTAAATTATGTGCAATAAAGCAGGAAAAGAAAAGTTGTAAATACAAAATTCGAACTAAAGTGGACGTAAAAATAAAGTAATTACATGCAGACCAAAACACCAAAGCTTTTGGCACACTATTTAGCACACAGAAAAAAAAGAGCTCAGGAGCTGAAAACTAATGCTGCTATGCCTGGGACTGGAAACTAACAAATATGGTAATTTTGTTTTATTTTAATGCCACCGTAAAATTAATAATCAATTACATTACATTACATTAATTGCATAATTAATATATTATGATTTTATTCATAGTTGATCATTCAATTATTTTTGTTAATTACTGCCTTGCAAATGGAAATCCCTGACTATTTTTTTATGGATTATTACTCTTAGAAATATCATTTCAGCCTTTACTAGTTACAGCGTCTGGCCTTTGCAAAGCATGTGATAAAACACTTTAAATAAAATGCAGTTAAGTGATACTCATATCAAATCATCAGAACTGTGGAGTGTTTTGATGATAAATCACCTCAGTCCAATCATCCGCTGCAACATGACAGCATGTTAAAAACCGACTGTAGCTCCTTCTTATTACTGTGTCTGGATGCTTGGCAGCCAAAGCAGTATTTAATAGCCCCGTCTGATTCAGCATTAAGTTAACAATTGGTGGGATGAGTTGGTGTTTTAGCTAATTGGAGTTCAATTGGTCCTCTGCGACCTTTATTCCTTCATTTCCCAGCATGATTGAAACAGTGAGAGTCAGAGGGGCACATTTGTGGAACATGGTCCTAAACAGGTCACGGCTTCTTCAAATAAATGTTTAATTTCAGATCTTGATTATGTATTCGGCTTGCTTGAACGCTCATTTCCCCACAACATCCAATTAAAATGAGCTAACTGGTAATATAGCAGAGGGTGGAATTGCTTTTGTTGCATTAGATGTGCAATTGCGCTCTCTACATCCCCAGTCACACAAAAATCAATTTCCTCTAAACTGTGTATGAACTAAAACCCTCCTCGCGGCACCCGGTCCAGATGCACAAATCACAAGGATGTGCGATAACAAGGTATATAGTTAGAGAATTGGGAACAACTGTATTAAGATTGGAGGTTGAGATAGACAGTGTTATGCAGTTGTGTCCTAGCTAGTTTCATCAGAGATATATGAGAGGCAATATGGCCGTATGGTAACCATCTGGTACAGAGATTTTTCACTGGCTTGTATTGATTCACCCACTCTCTCTCAACTCCTCCAGGTGGGGACCTACGAGATGGGGATCCTGCAGATGAGATACCCCGTGTGGCCGCGGTACGGCTCCTACCTTGAGCCGGTGTCCGATTACAGGCATCTGACGGTGGCCACGCTGGAGGAGAGGCCCTTCGTCATTGTGGAGGCAGTGGACCCCGTGACTGGAACATGTGTCAGCAACACGGTACCCTGCCGACGACAGTCCAACAAGACGGAGGCGTAAGTGATGCTGCTGCTCAACAACACTGAATAGTCTCATATCAAGATAACAGGCAAGAAGAGCACATAGACATTCAGAACTTAAAGGGTCAGTTCACCTAAACTTAGGGGTTGGTTGGTAGCATTTTATCAAATCAACTGAATCCGCTTATTGAACTGAATAATTGTATATTCCCATCAAATGTGATTAGGTTAGGCTGACGAACTGAAACTACATGTAGAATTATCGCCTCAATGGGAACCAATCAAGTTGCAGTTTACATCCATATCTGTCCAAAATGTCATCACTACATCATTTTATCCGATTAGACATTAGTGTGAAATTGTCATAATAAGCATACTGTATGCATTTTTGAGTTATAGCCAAAAATGTGTTTTGTGAGGTTACAGTGACCGCTGACCACCAAATTATAATCAGTTCTTCCTTGAGTTCAAGTGGACGTTTGTGCCAAATTTGAAGAAATTCCCTCCAGGCGTTCCTGAGATATCGCGTTCACAAGAAAGGTACATACGGACGGACAACCCGAAAACATAATGGGTCCAGTCACAACTGTCGTCAGCACGCAAGCACAAAAACAGTTGTAGTCTACTTACTTTGATTATTTTTGAGAAGATATTTGCTCCAAATACTGGAGGTCCTGATTAGGGATCAACCGATTATCGGCATGGCCAATTGATGTTTGTAACGCGGACCTGTCGCGTTGGACCCGTTCTTATGAGTTAGCCGTCACTCTGTTTGTTACTGTTGGTAGAGAGAATCCAGTCTGTTGTGTAGTTAACACACTTCACTGATGAACCAGAGAATTGTAGAATAACATTGGGCAAAACTGGGGCAACACTGACAAATGATCCCTGGCCGAGTTTAGACACTTGCTTGCTGAGATCAATCAGCCAACAGCCAGGTTTCATTTTTTAAAGTTACCTAAGGCATTAATGTTAATTACCTAGAGCTGATTTGTGATTTTAAAAAACAGCGAAAGCAACAGTCAGCACTGGCAAAAATAAAAAGTTGCTACCTGAGTTTTTTTTACCCTGCTAATAAAATGAGCAAGAGGAGATTTAATAACACATCTGTCATCCTCAGATCTTAGATAGTCTTTTTTGTCCCCAGAGGGAAGCAATTTCAGGAATTTTATCAACCTAGAACCAGATTTGGGTTCAAAACCAAACCATATATTTACATCACGATTATTCATTGATTTTAGCAACAACATATTTTTATTGCACTTTCACATTAAAATAAACAGAGCACTGTTTTGACTTCCACACTGTGCTCATTCCTGCCAATGTACAAATTAGGGCTGTATAATGTTGGAAAAAATATTGCAATATTATACATGAATATTTACGCTAGATTATTAGCTACATTTAGAGTATAATGCTTCAATCTGGTGCACTTTGACAGCAAAATTAGCAACGATAAGAGCTGGATCATCAATTTGATGCTCTTAATTTAATCAGAAACGCATTGGTCGTATAGATAATCTCTATACCCTAAAGTGAAGCGTTCTGCTCATAGAAAATGCTGCTGCATATCAAATCAAGTGCATCCTAAACTAACAGCCACCAGCCGGTGATCGAGATGTTTCGGCTTCCCTTTTCAGTATAGAGATTATCTATACAACCAATGTGTTTTTTGGTTTTGTTTTTAAATGTCAATATCGCAGGAGATCATGTTCATGTTATTGTGCGAAACCAAAATTGTGATCACGATTAATATTCAATTTATTGTGCAGCTCTACAAGAATTTCCTTTATGATGTCAGGAAGCAAAGATAAAAACATATCTTCAAGGATATAGAACATTTTGAGATTCTGTCCACTTTTACTGCATCACTATCATCAAATAATTTGATGTAACCAAACCATCTTAAGTCAAAGACACCATATTCTGCAAACCCAGGTTATATCAGTGTACAGTCCCAGATGCACTCTCACATGTTAACATGCCCATCTTAATTGATTTGGTATCTAACTTGAGAGCGCCATTAGGTTTGAGATTAAGAGGCTCTTCCCCTGCCATTAGCCCAGGCATGACTTCTTATCACTCAATGAGGTGAGATACTCATTAGGCTGCTTGGCCAGAGTGTAATATCCCAGGGATCACCCTGTGACCCAATCAGGGAAATATATGTGCTGCATGGTGGGGTATCAATTAGATGGGACGATTAGGCCATGTCATCAATCCTGAACACCTAGAGACTGATATTGGTGTTCATTAGTGGGGGAGAGGAGCGCCGGCCATTATCCATTACTGACAATAGTGTTAACGAGATGAGGGGGAACGCAAGATGGGGATCGCGTCCCTTCAGTGTTATGGAGGACTGTAGTGCTTTATCGCTCATGCTGACCAAATCATCCTGCCAGTATGAAAAGTGCATAACTCCGCTTGTTGGACAATTGCACATTTCCATAGAGCAGCATAAAAAAAAAAAAATCATAGGCAGAAGCAGATGAAGTCAATAAGACGTTCAATGAAGCAATCTGCACTTTGGTCAGCTGAAGGAGAAACATTGACCAATGAAGGGTGAAGAGGTAGATGCTTCTCCTCCACACTTTCAACAGTCAAACTGAAGATAGAGCTCATAGTGAGACTATAGGCCTGCGTCTATAGATTACATGCATTAATTAGCAATCTGTGGTAGGGCTGCATTATTAATCGAATATTAATCACGTTCACAGTGTTGGTTTCCCACCATTAACTGAACGTGATCATCTGATCTCTGCGCATAGAAAACATTCCACCCCATATCAATTCAAGCGCACCCTGCGGCGGCAAACTGTAAATTTCTTGAATGTTGAGGCTGCAGTCCAGAGTAGAAGAGTTATATTACCCGTTTTGCCCGTCTGCTCTCTGTAACGGAGAGCAGACGGGCAAAACAAAAATGCACTGAATTCAGGTGAAGAAGAAATTCATTTTGTTTTATTTTGATTGCGAAGATTTGTACATTATTGATTATTCATTGATTATTCATTGATCATGTATTGATTATTTTACAGAAAACAGTGACAATGCCCATTATAACTTCCCAAAGTGGCGTTTTTAACCAAAATATGCAATTTAAAATGATATAAAACAAAGCAAAGCAGCAAAACCTCACATTTGAGAAGCTGGAACCAACTAATTTTGGCCATTTTTCTTGGATTATTGGCCTAAATAACAAATAAATAATCCAAATTCTTGTTGATAAACGTTGACGGATGTTAATTTTAGCGCTGATTGAGACATTTATAAAACTACAGTTTGACTGATAGTGGATATTTTAGGCTGATAGGATATTGATATCTAGGGTTTTAAAAATGTGGTAACATAATGCAATATAAAAAAATTTACATAAATACACAACATGAACACACATTTTTGTTAAGGAACCCTTAACTTTGGATATTAAAGAATAAGCGGGACATTCTAGAGTTGAGAAATGCACTTGTTGGTGCTCTCATGTGGATAAACTATGAAATGTCAACACTTTTTCCAAGTTACATCAAACATATCTTTGGTATTTCCAAAGAGCAATTTCTTGTACGATGTGTGCCGACTAAAGAAATTCCTAGTCGGCTAACACTCATACAATTTTGTTGACTAATTGATTAGTTGAATTAATTGACAGATCTGTAAAACTGAGTTTCTCCACAAAGAATCACACAAAAGCACCACTTTAAATCTTGTGTTTACCAAAGAAAAAAATCATTAAAATATGATTAATTGACTAAAGAAATCTTAGTCGACTGAGACCAAAACGACCAACTAGCTGAATAATTGACTAAGAGGGGGAAGCCCAAGCAAATATTTATATACCTGTGATATCAGCCAGTCAAATTATCAGTCGTCCTCTGTTTAAACCCAAGATGAGGACTTTGTTCCCTAATCCTCACTGCAGGGTCACCTTTCTTTATCTGAATCTCCTTCACACCCTTAAGTTCCCCCACAGCCCTCAACATGGCCACAACTCAGACCCACATCAGTGCTTTCTAAATGGGGAGTCATTGGTCATGCAGGTTCTCCATTTCAATCCTTCAAGCCCCTTCGATCCCATACATTCGGCCAGCCCGGCAGACCATCTGTGCAGTTCCCTCATTTGTCCTCAGAGAGGCCTGACACAGCTCAGGCTTGGCTAAAGCAGCCCAAAGCAGTTAACACCAGCTCTTCCCTTTGAGTCATACAAGTTTTCCAGTGGGATCAGAAAACTCTCCAGCTCTCTTCTTCACTGCTTTAGTACTGCTGGCAGACTCAGAGATTAATTCAGAGGTAATGCCCTGGTGAAGGGTGGTATTGACCTGGGAAGATAATGTCATCATACATTAACTGCGTTTAATGGGAGAGGCTAGATCATAAGTTGATTTAATTAAAGCTGAGACTGAGTGCAGCGGTAGAAGAGCTCCCCAGAGCAGCAGGACCGAGTACACAGCACCAGTGAGCTGTACTGAGCCACTTCATACAGCAGCACAAATGTTCCCCAAACCTTTTAGCTGGCTACTTCATCATGAATTGATTATCAAACAGGCCTACCGGGGACAGGCCTCAGGGGCCCAAGGGGTCTGGTGGCCTTTGATCAGGGTTGTGTCTATAGATGGCAAACCTCCATTTGTGAAACTCTGGCGAGATGGTTGAAGTTAGGCATTGACCTTGAATGGGTAAGGTTAGGATAGGTCGTCAGGCAGCAAGTCCCAAGAGTTTACGCAAATTTAGGGTGACCATCTGGACACGGCCCTTGGTGCCTGTGTGTGAAGGGACTTTCTCATTGCAAAATGAAAGCCCAAAAAGTCCCCTTGAATGGAGTGTTGTGAATATGAGTGGATTTTTGGGTTTGGTTCAGTTTAGGTTCAGTATTAATAGGGCTGTCAATCGATTGAAATATTTAATCGCGATTAATCGCAAATTAATCACACATTTTTTTATCTGTTCAAAATGTACCTTAAAGGGAGATTTGTCAAGTATTTAATACTCTTATCAACATGGGAGTGGGCAAATATGCTTGTTTTATGAAAATGTATGTATATATTTATTATTGGAAATCAATTAACAACACAAAACAATGACAAATATTGTCCAGAAACACTCACAGGTATTGCATTTAGCATAGAAATATGCTCAAATCATAACATGGTAAACTCGAGCCCAACAGGGAACAACAGCTGTCAGTGTGCTGACTCGACTATGACTTGCCCCAAACTGCATGTGATTATCATAAAGTGGGCATGCCTGTAAAGGGGAGACTCGTGGGTACACATAGAACCCATTTTCATTCACATATCTTGAGGTCAGAGGTCAAGGGACCCCTTTGAAAATGGCCTGGCAGTTTTTCCTCACCAAAATTTAGCGTAAATTTGGAGTGTTATTTAACCTCCTTCTCGACAAGCTAGTACGACATGGTTGGTATCAATGGACTTAAAGAGCCTCTCAGTGACAGTGTTGTCTTTCTTGTCATCCTCAGCTACACAGATGGCCACGGACAATGACACACACACACTGAAATAACACATACTTCTGCCTGTCACCGTCCATGCAGCAGCTTCCAAACATGACTCTAGGAATGTCCACACTTTGAATAAATAACCTCACACACACATTTGCAATAATTCCCAAAGACCCATTTTAATGCAACTGGCAGCCAACTTAAAGCCCAGCCTTGAACCCTGGCAGCTGGTGAGACGGGGGATGTTGGGACCACTGTGTTTACTCGCGGTCTGCTGTGGCAGCCTTGTTTTCCTCTAAAGTGTTCATTTGTTTCGGTTTGTTGTGGCCGGGCTCTGCCTGTTCGTCTCATTGCCTCCTGGTCCTGATGTGTGGGTGCAGAGTCCATTAGACTGAAGGTCTGGGGGAGGTTAGGGGTGACGTGTCATTAGTGCTCTCTGCATTGCGCTCATGGCTCACTAGCTCGCTGCCGCATCATCTCTCACCGGTGACCACCTTATGCGCTATAGAGGTGTGTCTGTTTTGGTTTCTCTGAAAGCAAATCAAGGTTTAATGGTGGACCATAACCTCTCTGTGGATAAATAAAAACAGAGAAGATGGACTGTTGAGTTTGTCTAAAATCATCCTGCCAAGCTGAAGGAAAGGCAGCTACTCTGACACCCGCTATACATAGTAGCACCTTCATTTATACAAAAGCTCAGCCTCACCACACAATGGTCTCTTCAAGGTGCAGTGGCCTTGTTTAACTATGACTAATGATTGTACTACGATTACTCCCATATTTCTGAATCAATTATTGCTCGCAAAGTAGAAACGTGATCTTAAAGGTCATCTAAAACTTTACACAAGCAACTTAAAATCTCTGAATTGAATGCCTCAAATTTCCTTTAATTTGCAAAATTGTTAAATTGCAAATAAACTTTTCCACTGGACAAAAAAAAAACACTAACATCTGTCATTTTTGTCTTAAAAGGGAAAGGTTACAATCAGTGTTCATTCCCTGGACAAATGGCTCTGCAGTAGTCACATTATTGGCTCCAGCTCCGATTGGCAGCGACACGCTAATTCTCATCCCTTTTTCCGGTGCTTTCTTTGTCACCTCAGCCACCTTTGGAACGATGCTCAGCGCTCGAACATCGTTCTAAATTAGTCGGCACCAAGTTTGAAGAGAGAGTAACAAATATAAAAAAGAAGCAACCACCTTAGCATTATCACTGTTTACTAATCCTGTTTTCCGGCGCGTTTGTGACTTCAAAAGTGACACCAAGGAAAAAAAAAAAAAAAAAAAAAGAAAGGCATACTCGTCTACTGGCAATGGGAAAGGAGTCTATTGCCTATTTTTTTAAAAAAACAGTATATACACACTAATTTTGGTTGAAAAGGGATATTAGTTTTCAAGCCCGACCCAGAAGAAGTCATCTCAAAAGACAAAAAAATATGTCATGTAGTCTGGTGTCAGCATGAATTTGAATTTGGGTTTCACATTTGTCAGTCTCGCAAAAGGACCCTGTTCATTATAGAACTGACGGTACCGTGGGAGGGTGAAGTCAGTGAAGCGTACAAACGCAAAAAATCTGAAGTACTCTGACCTAGCAACTGAAGCAGGACAAATCGGCTGGAGAACACGGGTGCTCCCAGTGGAGGTCGGCTGCAGGCAGTTTCGTGGCCATGTCAACCACCAAGCTGCTGAAAGGGATGGGAGTCCCTCCGACAGGCCGTCAAGTCACTGACAGAGGCTGCCAAGCGAAGACGCAACTGGCCCTGGCTGAAAAGAAAGGATAAGAACTGGGCGGGAAGATGACCGTCATCCAGCAGGATGGATAAATGCAGAGGGCGGCGCATCTGGGACACCAGGTGTCACCTTTGAGCCCTCTGGAGGTGTTGTGGGTCTAACAACAAAACACCAAGGAAGGAGGGTACCCACCTGAAGACGCCAGTAAAGCTATTAACCCCCTATACCAAACACAAGGAACGATTGCTGCTTACAATACAGGACAAATTCAGTTATTTTGCCCCTTAAAGACACTTATTTACGCACATTACACCTTAATGTTAACTAGTGAAAGTGAAAGGAATAAGTCAACACATAAACATACAAATATGATGTCAGGCTCTCGGGTAATTAATCTGTCTATTACTATTAGTCTATAAATAGTGAGGGAAAAAAATGCTTGTTTTGTCTGACCAGCATTTCAAAAAAATGCTTTTTCTCTCTAAATCAGAGCAGAGTACAGGATGTTTTACACGGCATTAGACTACACTCAGTATTTCCTGCCCTCTTCATGACTCACATCACTGGCGTCATCCTGTTAGTGTGAAACTGAAGGACATTTTCATCCCCACGTTCCTGGTAATCCTGCTGATAAGTAAGGGGAATTGATTTCAACCCTTACGTCAGCCTCTTTTACTTTGTATGCTGAGCCTCAAACTGTCTGTTTAGCTTGTGCTGCGTGCTCCGTCTGAAGATCAGCAGTGTATGGAAGCGGGCACGCCGTGTCTTTTTTGTCAGGGTCACTCAGGCAGCTTGGCATGTGGTAGGTATTACACAGGCGCGTGTCCTCATTAAAGCGGTTTAGCATACTGTAGTCCACATCACATCCAAGTCTGGGTCAAACGGTTTAGAGTTTGGAAGAGAGGGAAATGTGAGGGAAAACAGTCGTTAGTGTGAGTCTATAATGAAATATGTAAAAAGTGCATGTGTAGCATTCGAACAGCAACACAGCAGTAAGAGATTTGCAATAGTAGATAACTACTACTGCCAGCCTGACGGCCTCTACACTGTGTTTTATATGCTGTGCCACTAGTTGTGATATGATAATGTGATGGACTGCTGCATGGCACAACACCAGAAGAGGCTGCTGTTATTAGAGCAGTTACAGTCCGAAAGCTCAATGAACATTTATCCTCATCAGTAAAGTGAGTATGCTTACTATCTAGCAAAAGAAGCAGCCAATAATCAAATTTAATTTGCTTTATTTACAAAATTTACACTAAGGTTTTTTCCATTATAAAGGCTTAATCATTAACCAAGTCATTTACTCTTAAGGCTCGATCTTTTCATTTTTACAATCTTTGGCTGGACCGCAGAGGGCCAGCCTTAAAAACGCAGAAGTGTGTCACTGAGTGATGAGGTTACACAATTGGTCGACCGTGTGTTGGAGTTTCCTCATTGGCCGTTGGTCTTTCAAAATGAAAAGGTGGGAACAGTCCTTTACGCAAATGAGTCCATCCAGCGCGACATGTCCAGCTCATGAAATTTGGACCAAGCTGTCAAACTAGGCGATCGAGTTCTAAAATGAAACAAGATTCAGCAGTGGCATAGCCCATTTCTCGCTTAAAATGTTTTCAGAAGTAGATTTTGGTGGATTGTTTAGACAGAATAACAGAAAGTTTACGAACAGGCCGCCATGTTGTTTCCTGTTTGAAACGGAAAGCAGAAAACCAAAGACCAATTAGGTGCATTCCACGAGAGGGTACGTCACTGCTTGAACGGCCAGTTGAGAGGAGCAGCGTGTCCCCTTGTGTCCTCGCCGGACCTGGTGGACATGTACCGCTGTATTTAACATTATAGACGTGACCACTGACTATTTGTGTAACAATTTAGCCACAAATTCACAGACTGACCATAAACGGTCCAGACATGTACTCGGTTTAGACCAAGTCTTGTTTACTGAAAAACACCCCATGTTGAAAAAAAAAAAAGAGGTGTAGATTACATCTGAAGCAGTCAATCGATCAGCGTGTGTGTCCAGTTTGTGTCGCTCCCAGAGCAAATTAAAGAACAGGTGAGAAAGCCGGAACAACATTTCAATTCAGAATTGACGCATCATCTGATTGGCTCTTCTGATCGGCCTTCATAAAGACCACCGATCAAACTAAAGAAAAACCGGACGATAACGATCGGTGGACAATCGATTTGAGCATTCTTACTAGTTTGCATTAAATAAGGTCCACTAAATAAAAATGGAAAACGCAAATGCTCTGCTCAGAATTACTCAAATCAATAACAACAATAAATGGTTGTACTACATGTTTGCACTGAGCTTTTAATTTGGTAGACATATTGAAGTTGTAACTATCCTTCAAGTAACATTTTGAGACTTGAGGCGATGGCCAAGTTGCCATTATCCAGTCCAAACAACCCAGGAATGAGTTTCACTCCTGTCTGCCATTGTTTGTTTGTGATTAATTTATATCGGATTTGTTTTGGTCCGCCCAGCTGTCTGTCCATCTGGCGGGGCCGTGACATAATGCACAAGCCTGTGGAGTAGCTCCAACTGTCCCTCCTGCACCCCCCTACACCCCTCCGCCCCCCAATTTCCTCCTCTCCTCACCACCGTCAGCTCCATCACCTGCTTTACATTTAATGCTCAGTCCCTCCTTCCTTCTCAGTCATACATTGTTATGGAGATCAGTTGTAATGACCATATGTGTGCAGTTACCAAGATAATAGACCGCTGCAAAGTCTTTGTGTTTCAGCATTATTTAACTTTTGAGATCTTTAGTTTATGTGGTTTGTAGTCGGGTTTTGCAGAAAAACAGGTTCCTATTTCTCAGTATCAGAAAAAGTAGTGTTTGACCAAAACCGAGGTATTGTCTACAAGCACTAGCATTAAAAATGTAGGTGATCTGGACTATTAAATCACAACTAATAGAATGATTAGTTATGAATATAGAATAAAATAATGGCCAAAACTATGAAGAAAAGACAGAATTATCCTTTCAGTAAGCTAGCTACTTACTGTAGAGCTGCTGTATTGCATTACATTATATCATGCAGGTATTTTTTATTATTATAGTTATGCTATAAACTTGTGCTCATTTTGTATATGAATTAGAGGAATATGCATGTTTTGTAAAATAGCAGTGCCTTAACTAAACTACAGTGGACTGTTGCAGGTTATAATTTATCTTTTCTACAGACATCGACCCTTAATATCTAAAATATTGATCAATGTTTCATATTAAACTGGTTGTTCTATTCAAATATGGGCCTTGATTGTACTGGAATTTCCATATTATTCAAATAATGTATTGGATATAATAATTGGTGATTTCCCTTCAATCGATAACGTATAATGAGAGTTTAATAGCATCATCTATAACGATGAGAACTGATCCGCCTAGATCAACAGAAACCTATAATGTAAAGAAACCACAGAATCAGAGCAGGAAGGACACGGACCTCCACATGAAACCTTGAACAATGAGCTTCACCCAAAGTGTTTGTTGTTGTTAATAATCACCAGAACCATCACATTATCTGTTTCTGTCTCTCTCTTTGTCTTTTAGTATTGTGGGTCACACTGAGCCGTACACTAAACTGTGCTGTAAAGGCTTCTGCATAGACATCCTGAAGAAGTTGTCCCGCACCATAAAGTTTTCCTACGACCTCTACCTGGTCACCAACGGCAAGCACGGCAAGCTGGTCCGAGGCATTTGGAACGGCATGATCGGAGAGGTAAGTTCATTTTTACATGACCACAGTCCAATCCACAGTGATATCGCCAAGATTATGAATGAGGTCATTTCTCTGTTAGCTGCTTCTCGGTACTGCAGGAGTGAAATATTCACTGCCAAGATATGAAACATACATCTACAATTTCAGGGAAAGAACATTGGGCCTCATGCAAGAACAGATTTGTTCTTAAGTGGCTTGTATGCGTGATTGAGGAGAACTTCCCGCATTCACCAATTTTCTCGGATTTTGAATTTTCTCTTAGGCACGAACACACGACAGGTCCGGACCCGTTGTAGGAGTCATGGGCAATTTGTCTGCTGTTATCCAAACCAAAAGTTTTTCACTAATGGATTGAGTATTTCATCATGTGGCAACAATGTAAAATAAATTTCACACTCGTACGAGCCCACGATACGAAAATAGTAAGAGAAAGTTAAGACAACAATACGAAAATGTTCTTGCATGAGGCCTATTGTATAATGACTTAAATCAGATGATACATGGTTAATCAGTGTAATCAGTGATACAAGTCTGAAGGTCGTTTGAAATGTTAGATTTAGCTCCGTTACGGCTACTTTGGTGGCCCAACGCTGAATAAGCAGAACTGAATTAGCACAGGATCTTTTATGACTAGCAAACCAAGGACAATATGCCTTAAACTGATCTAATGTCGGTTTAAGAGTAGAATATGAAGGGTGGTTTCACTGCCTCTTATGGGAATAGGTTCTTTGGGTACTTCAGGTTGGGGGCTTCCAACTAGGATTGTGCCGATTGGCGATCGGATCATACTGTATATCGACAACTGAAAGGATGATTGACGATTGTTTTGTCATACGCTGATATCAAGGCTTTTGTAACTAACGTACTATCAGATGTACTGTTAGATGTTATAAAAATGATCTCTACTGAGCATTTAGAAGGGTTTCTAGTGGAGTGGCATGTCCGCCCGCTGAGCTCTGATAATCAGCACAAGTGAACTTTAAATCCTTAATTACAAACCAGTTTGCCAGTGACATAACTCTCCCCACCCCCTCCTACTCCTACCGCCTCCTGGCTGTCCAATCTTGAGTAACCACGATTGGGCGATATGAAAATAGAAACCATCGGCCAACCCTAAAGAGATGAGAGAAGAGAAGAATGGTGATATATCCAGACTTTTCTACACTCTCATCACTCCTTAGACCCTTCCTGCCTAATAGACATCCACACCTTTTAAACTCCTTATAGAGTGTAACCAGGTTATAATGGAGGCTACTTGGTTATTTAGGTTGGAGTGAAGAGATCACTGATGTATTTCTCTTTTGTCTTCTTTTTATATCTCATTATGTTAAGAAACAAATATCCATTGTATTAGGATAAATTGTAAAGCCTAGAGGGGAGGTTTTAAAGCCCTTTGGAGTTTCTTACCTCTGCTCCACAATCCATGCTGTTTGTTATATAATGTAGTTTTTTATCACTTCCTTTGTGTTAATACACTGAACTAATTATGGTTTATTCCAAAAACAAACTTGAGGTTTGGTATGTGTGTTAATCGTTGGTTGTTGCAGCGAGATGTTTTCTTCCCCGCCCTAACTATAAACCCTCCATCTGGGCAGAAAAAGCACAAATTGTCAAACTTTGATGTGAATTAGGAGCAGAAAGGAAATCTTTTTTGTAAGAGACATCATCATCGAGCCTTGGAACCAGTTTAAAGTGCAGTAGCAACATATCACTCCCAAAAAAATTCATGTACAGAAATATCATAACACATACTTAGGGGGAAAAAAAGACTATATATACAAATATCCACTCATTTAATCCCCTTGACTCTGTGATTTGCAACTTTAATTATTGGATCTTTCATCATTTCGAAAATTATTTTATCATTTTATCAATGCTCAAAAACCTCAAAAAGGTTTAAATGCAAATCTTTAACTTGACTTTGATTTTTTTGTTTATTACTTTTGTATGTGATCAGAGTAAAACCCACTGATTGACCCATTGTGGTATTAAGTTTAAAAAACAATCATTAAAGTAATCATTTTCTTTGATTATAAGCAAAACATTGCGTGTGCCAACGACAGAAAAGAGTGAAATCAGAGTGAAAGCCTCAGACAAAAGACTGTTTTGCTTCGGTTAAAAAAAAAAAAAGCAATCTTGAAGTCAAGAGTGAATGAATTGGTACGAAGGTCGCTGTGCTGGGTGAGGAAGGGATTGTTGTACAGAAAGGAGGAGTAGGTGTCCTTGTGAATAATCACCGCAGCCGGAGTCATCTAGCCGGCCCTCGTCTTGAGGAGTTAGAGGATACAACATTAGATGGCCTGTTTTTCCACTGTTTTCAAAAACAGGAAGGCTATTGTGCTCAATGAGGCATCGCCCTCCATAGGACAACTAATGGCTTGCATGAGGCGGAGTGTCTGGACTGTAAATCTACCAGCTCTCCATCAGTATGATAAACAGTGGGGTGGTATGGCAGTAAAGGCTGGACAAGCAGTCACAGGAGATTTTGAACCGTAGAGAGGTTCAAACATTAGCAACAAAATAGCATCACTCCCTATTTAGCCAGAGTCCCAGTGACCTTTAGCCTGCAGTGATTAATTCCACTTCCTGCTTGTAATGTTTGTCAGCAGACGCATTATGTAATAGGCATTATGCTGCAATGCCTTATAATGCATTAGAGATGGATTACATGCTGGATCATGCTTTACACAATGCATTGGTGGAAAAGATAAGATAACATTAGGATAGGCTCTTTCAGTTGTGTCTGTATGGCTGCTGGAAGAGACAGTACATCACCCTCAGGGACAGAGGCCGAGCGTGTTGACTTCAATGATGGATGAGATTTGTCTCAAAGGTCAGCGGTGGACGTCCAGTATTATGTCGGATGCTGCTAAACAGAGTCCGATTTATTATAACGTCAAACAAACATCCACTCTACGTTCACACTTTCACCCACAAAACATCTCTGTTGACTTCCCTAAGGTGTTCTACAAGCGGGCGGACATGGCCATCGGCTCGCTGACCATAAACGAAGAGCGCTCGGAGATTATTGACTTCTCGGTGCCGTTTGTGGAGACGGGGATCAGCGTGATGGTGGCCAGGAGTAACGGGACTGTCTCACCATCTGCCTTCTTAGGTGAGAAACTCCTCTGTGCTTCCCTGAGGTAATGAAGACATATGGATGTGGATGCTTTTGCCTCTGCTTGAAATGAAAGTGCTTAATTTAGCTATCAATGGGGCATTGTGGTGGTTCACTGTGATTGCAATGGCACTGGTTCCTTCCACTCATTTTCTGTGACCTCTGGTTACTCTTTAAACTTGTAATGATTTTAATTAACCAAATGTCATTTTTATGCTTATATATTTTGAAAAATGTTCATTTTAATTTGTCTTATCTTATTTATTTATATAATGTATAATATCTACAGTGTATATATCTACAGTGTATATATATATATATATATATATATATATATATATATATTTAATTTTTGTATTTCTTTTATTCTTTCTTTATCATATTTTTTAGGGTTATGTGTATCCTTTTTATGGTTAATTATTTTGAAAATGTTTCATAATGTGTAAGTTAATTTGTCTTGTGTGTACATTTTTTGTATTTTTTTTAATTATTCTTTATATTATACCATATTTTGTATATTATGTGTATATTAATTTCTGGCTAAGGTCAACAGATGAACATTTGTCCTCTGACAAATAAAAAAATAAAATGAAAATCAAATCAAAAATATGATGAATATTGTACCTCCAGGACATTGACAATTATATTTAAACAAATCAGTGTTATAGGCTTTTCATTTTGTAGGATAGAATTCCGCTTCCTTTAATGCTGATATGACATAAATTCATGATAGTAGTAGAATCAATTGTCTTTGTTTTAGTTTGCCCAGTTTTTCTTCATCCATCGCCACCAGCAGGTGAAGTCTGAATGTTGAGTGTCTCAGTGAGCTCTTCTTTCCGCCTGACCTCTGTCATCTGTCCCTGTAGAACCATACAGTCCAGCGGTCTGGGTGATGATGTTCGTCATGTGTCTGACTGTCGTGGCCATCACAGTCTTCGTCTTTGAATACTGCAGTCCAGTCGGGTACAACCGCAGTCTGGTCAGTGCCAAAGGTGAGTCTCGCCTCCCTCCCTCGTCCATCTGCTGATCCTCTCTTCACAACCACCACAGGGTAGAAGATGAGAGTGTGGCTGCTTTATCAGCAAAAGTGCAACTAAAAGCACGTACATACCTAGAAACTGCAGAGAGAAACTGCACATAAAGAGTTGATGTCTATAAACTGTAGAGAATCAGAGTTTTCTTTTTCAGTTTTTTGCTGAAATACAACACAGAAAACGGTCTCTTGAAAGACAAGTCAATATGTTGACCATTCTGTGGCAAGAAGACACTACAGGTGGCAATACATGAGATCTAAGATGATTCTGGTTTAGTTCGGGGTCTATGTGAAAGTACAGTGAGCTCAAAATTTAGGTCTACCCTCTTCCAACAACCCTAACCTTCCATATTTTCAGAAACTGCATCATCATCAGTACGTAAATTGTGGAGAATAGTGCGCTGGAAAAGATAGAATACAACATACTGTATGTTTCCATTTGGGGTTTTAATTTTTATTTTAAAACCAGCAGTTAAGATGCATTTCCAAACATTAAAATGAAAAGGATAATTTGTCTTTTTACTTTTGTCATGAAGCTAAAAACAAATTGATTTTCATGTGCTTAAGTGAATTAATTTCAATACTGGCATCCCTGAACATCCACATACAGAGATGACAGAGTCTCGAGAGGATTTAGAGAACATGTGAAATCCGAGCCTATTTACAGTGGCCATATATTGGAACAATGCCAGGAAAACTGAGATACTGCAGTTTCATTTCAGAGCCATGTGGTCTATAAAACATCTTATATTGAATGAAGAAAGGCCAAAAGGGGCTACGCTCATGGCGTGGCTTCTCATCTTTGTATGTATTTTAGGGTATTTTTCATTCAAGATGCCAAAACGGTGATGTTGTCATTGCATAACAACATCAAACCGATTGTATACATTTTAGTTTAGACATGTAACTGAGTTATCTTTCAGACAACCATGCAAGACAGCTGCTTCACTGCTGTTGTGTGTTATTGTCTTCCATAAGTCAGTCTGCTGACATTTGATTTCAAGTTAAGGATGTAAGATTTTCTTTATGGTAATGGCAACACAGACATATTCCCATTTGCATTGAAAAACTACAACAATAACACCTGCATACACAGTGGTGAGGACATAAAACCCAATACAGCTTCTGTCAAAAGTGAAACAGCTTGACTTGTGGACACAGCAACACACAACACTGGTACTCAGAATGACACCTTAGTTCAGTCAAAACTTCACGTATTTAAACTGAAATGTGTACAATATACCTACAAAAACAGATTTGGTGTTAAGCAAATTGCATGTTTTTAACAATGCTCTATTTAATTTACATTAGAGAACATGAAATCCAAACTAAAAAGAGTGTAAATAAACCGATTCGAGAGACTGTCCTTTGGTCATTTGTTCAACCTACATTTAGGTAATGTTTCCTCACAAGGGAGCTTTTGCACTCATGCAAATAGCAAAAAGTAGTATGATGTTACACTGCCAAAAACCTGGAGGGTTCAGCATACAAAGCGAGTGACATCTTCACAAGTGAGCTCAGGTAGCACCGGCTGATTTTCCTCAAACCTTAACCAAGAAGTTTTACTTGTCTAAAGTTGCCCATGGAGGCGGCACATCAAAATACACTCGAGTTTAGAGTTGCAGCGATTAACCGCTTAGTTGTCAACTATAAAATTAAACCATTCAAATGCAACTATTTTGATAACCGTTTAATCAGTTTGAGTAATTTTTTTAAGAAAAAAAAAGTAAAAATTCTCTGATTCTAGCTTCTTAAATGTGAATATTTTCTGGTTTCTTTACTCCTATATGACAGTAAACTGAATATCTTCGAGTTGTGGACAAAACAAGACATTTGAGGACGTCATCTTGGGCTTTGGGAAACGCTGATCAACATTTTCCACCATTTTATCGACCAAACAACAACAAAATAATCGGCAGATTAATCAACAATGAAAATAATTGGTAGTTGCGGCCCTGCTCGAGTTATTTTTGGAAAAATCATATGGTCCATACACTTATTTTGTCGTTTTGGTAGCATAGCCGTTGTACAGTGATGCTTGTATGTCCTCCAACATTGTCCACCGTGTATCGACTGATACTGAGTCCTGTCCATCCTCCCCAGATCCCGGAGGCCCCACCTTCACTATCGGCAAGTCCGTGTGGCTGCTGTGGGGAATCGTCTTCAACAACTCTGTCCCCATTGAGAACCCAAAGGGCACCACCAGTAAGATCATGGTCCTGGTCTGGGCTTTCTTTGCTGTCATCTTCCTGGCTTCCTACACAGCCAACCTGGCAGCCTTCATGATCCAGGAGCAATACATCGACACGGTCTCTGGACTGAGTGACAAAAAGGTACGGCGCTCTGTCATTGTCATTGACAGTCCTGTGTGTGTTGTCAGGCGTGTTGTTGTGTTTGATGTACAGCTTAGGAAAAACACAAAGTGGTCTATTTTGGGTGTGTAAACAGTGTGAGGTAGAGCTACGATAGGCAAATATCCAGAAGTGTCAATGTCATGGCTGTGACTTTTCCCTTTCCCCGCAAAATATATAAAAGGGTTCATAGAGTAAGTGGTGAAATTGAATTACATCCCCGGATTCTTTAGATGAGGTTGTCTGTGAAAAGCCTATGAAATGTAATACATAAGTGGATTTTCTGGGCGGACGGTGATTATAAATTCGGTATTATCTTTTGCATATTTGTCTGGCCTGAGGATGTGTTTTATAGGAGTATTGACAAGGAAATCCATGTTAAACCGCCAACACAATAAATGGTTTCTAGACTCTTTGCTCGCAGGCAACTGAAGGGATTAAAGAGGCATCTGAGGAAAAGACCAAGCTGTCCACTGCTCATTACGATTCTGGCAAAGTCATTTACAATTCTCGTCTCATTATACATTAACTCGGCTATGCAGAGAAAGAAACAGAGCCATTTTGACAGCGAGTCCATAGATTATTGAACAGCAGTCGGCATGGCAGCGTGGAGGGAATGCAGGGTTGAACTGCTGTTTGTCCAGCTGTGCAGAACCCTTCAGGTTAAGTAAATGTAAATGAGGTACAAGAGGAAGCCACAGAGAGTGACCTTGTATCAGAGGAGGGGGTGATGAAGACGCGCAGGACGGCTCTAAGGACACTGCGCTGTGTTTAAGGCAGATGATTACCTCATCCCTACAGAACAGACACTTCACTTATAAGCCCCTGTGATGGGGTAACTCATCATGTTAACTCTGACATCGCCCAACCTCTTTCAATCCACCATTCGGGTCCGACGTGCTACATCTCTGTCCTATGTTGTGCAGTGAGGTGTATGCAGAAAATGTCAAGGTATAGCAACATAGCTTCACAGTAGGCTACATGGAGGTCAAACACTTTAAGCAGCCATGTTTATGTTGTTGTTTAAAAGACGTCTTGTGGTCTTGCAAATAATCAGTTCGCTCTCAGACGTCAAGGTCAAAGTAGTAGAACGTTGTTATAGCACTGCAAAAGCTTTTAGATGGGAGGTTGTAGCACGTGTTTGGTTGTACTGTGTAAGTGACTTTGACACCATAGACGATGACTTGAATCCTGTTTCCTACCAACAATCAACATAACATAATCTGTCCCTAACCCTAACCAAGTATTTTTGGTTGCCTGACCCCAACCTTAACCACAGAAGTGGATGATCAAGAAGTGCTCATATATACTTATCTACATAGGGATGGAAACCGGTTCCTTGGAATCGTATGCCACTGCGACGATCAATTCCTCCTGTTGATGCTTTCCGACAGATGCACATGCACAATGATGTAACGTCGTGTGCACGCTGTATCATATTTTAGTTTCTTTGTGACCGAAGCCATGGCGGAGAAAATCCGAACACTTGGAGCTAACAGTTAACGAGACAGTTGGCATGAAACTAAATACAGTTGTTTTAGTCACAAAGGGACACAGTTGTCACAGCAATATTAAATAGATATTAGGAAGGGAAATGCTTAACTTCCTAACACTAGCTCTAAGCAGCTTATAATATATAATCCAAACTACTAATGCCAAGATTTTTTTTTTAATCAAAGCAAATATTTAAATACAAATACAATCATTTATTTCCTATTCATATGAATGATGTGTTTTTATGCAAATAACTACTATAAATGTCAATAACAAGGTAAAACATTTAGAATTTTTGACAGTTTACACTGACTTCAGGGAGACTGAAATTATTTTTTGTGATGGTGAAAATCTGTCTGTAGTCTTGCCTTCATTTGGCATTTTGGCCGTTGCCATCTTGATTTTTTTGCAACCAGAAGTGACACAAGAGGATGGAGCTAAGTACAACTGAACACTGACTTAAAAATTTCTAGGCGACCAAAATGTTAAATTAACTTTCATGAACTGAAAACACACTGTGAGAGGGTTAAAGTTATAAGATGAAAACACGGACAACTCCCAGACCGGACAACGCCTTGATTAGCAACCCATCACACATATATAAACTTGACCTCGAGAGATTGCTCAAGGTTTGATTGCAGATTGCAGAAGAAGTCAGGTTCATTTTCAAGATGTCTAGAGATGATATTACCCCTTTTCTCATACATAAACTTTAGCTCAAATTGTCCCTCTGCTAATGTACTGAGAACATATTTGCATAAGGTTAATGAAAAAGTGCAATTTTGTCGATTGCATTTCCACCCCGTCTCACTCTCTGTCCTCACAGCTAATTAAATGCATATAGAATTCCCAAAAGCAAAAGGATAAAATGTTAATTTCTTACTGCAGACAAGGATATTTGGAGTCCTTTGGACACAGTGTCTGACTGTTTGGTCTTTGAATTGTAGAGCTCGATGTGTAAATTAATAGAGCAAGAGGCCAGCAGGATAACTAGCAGACTTGCACTTGGGAGTTGAGGCAGAAATCACAAAAATGCCAAGGTGGTGAATGTCATTGTATTAATATCTCAGAGCTTTTTATCTGGACCTTACAGCTTGTATGGTGCTACTAAATGACAGAAAAGTGCACGGTAATGAAGTCACGAAAACAACCAACCGGGTGATGGGGACAAACTGAATGTGATTATATATTCAATCCATCAATATCACAGATCATTTTTTGTCATTATCAATCCTTATTCTACCTCTCTCGGCAGTTTCAAAAGCCACAGGAGCAGTACCCTCCGTTCCGCTTTGGTACGGTCCCAAATGGCAGCACCGAGCGCAACATAAGGAGTAACTACCCCGAGATGCACTCCCACATGGTCAAATACAACCAGAAGGGAGTAGAGGATGCCCTTAACAGCCTCAAAACAGGGTAGGTGTCAGCCAAGGCTCGTAAAAATATATTTACAGAGGAACTGCGAGCCAAAGCGGAGCCAAATAGTTATATAATTGCCGTTTGAGTAAATCTCCTTTTGTCTTTACCCTGCTAGGAAACTGGATGCCTTTATCTATGATGCTGCTGTGCTGAATTACATGGCTGGCAAAGATGAGGGCTGCAAGCTGGTGACCATTGGCAGTGGGAAAGTGTTTGCCACCACTGGTTATGGCATCGCCCTGCAGAAGGATTCCCGCTGGAAACGACCCATCGACCTGGCCCTGCTCCAGTTCCTGGCTGATGGTAAATTC